>OMOV01092217.1:0-17578 GCA_900312565.1 Beryx splendens
GCTTCACGCGCCGCGCACTCGGCTCCTCTCTGACAGAGTCGCCTTTGTTGCGCCTATCCGCCGCTGTCACACACTTTAATTCGACTCTCTTTCTCTCTCATTGAAAACTCTCCACAATGACATTCAATAAGGGCCGGCAAGTGAAAACCTGGTTATTTTTACATATTCTTTCCCCCGACTCGGCAGGGGCCCGAGCAAAGGAATTAATCACTGCTCTTTAACAGCATTGGCTTCAGGCAATGACTTGTCCCTTTTTTTGTGCCCAGAAATGACACATTAACCTTAAAATGGATATATAGAATACATGCATACTCGATACTTTTGCATTTAACTGTTGCATTTATTTGTGCTCAGCCCTGTCAACTAAATAAACAAATACATGGGTCTTGCATATACATTCATAGCCTACATACATATTTACACGCATAGCCTACAAAGACAGAATATTCTCCGTTGGCCAGTGTTTA
The DNA here is from genome assembly GCA_900312565.1 of Beryx splendens. Classification (NCBI taxonomy): domain Eukaryota; kingdom Metazoa; phylum Chordata; class Actinopteri; order Beryciformes; family Berycidae; genus Beryx; species Beryx splendens. The sequence continues at coordinate 468 of OMOV01092217.1, forward strand.
TTCAGAGAGAAATAACTTCAAAGAGGATGTTTCAGAAAACACTGCAAAAATTGTAAATACATAATTTATCATTAAAGCTTTTGGACAGCATATAGTCTAAGTATCCCTCTCATAATTACACTATAGACATAGGATAGGCTATAACAAATCTATTAGCCTATTTAATTCAACATTTTTAAAAGGCAGAAAATTATCCTTGAAGTTACATTCATAAAACGCAAGAAATGTACCTGCAGAGTTGTGAAACTTTCTTAAAGTTCTCATGAGAATTTCTCGTTATAGCCCAGACGCTACAGACCCACAAGCCTACTTTATAGATACACCTAGGCTGCATCATTTCTAAGACAAACCCGCTTGAATACATACGCTGGCTTTCCGAATGTGACAGAAATGTTTTCTTTGGCGAATTGAAGCTATAGCCATGATAAAATGAGAGTGATGATAAAAGGGAGAATGGGCAGTGCCGCCTCTTGCGGCGTGGGTGGGGCTGACAAGAATAGACTACATTATGCAGTTCATTTAGTTAACAAGTGAAATAATGGGGAAGCGTGCAGTGGGAATGCCGAGAGAAAGGCACAAAACCCTATTGAGAGCTCTCAGGCGCTTGCAGCGTAACCGTCACATGGCCGAACCGGGTCCACGGCCGCTATTTAAAGAGGCGCGCCGCGGCTTCAGCACCACTTCGCTGTCCACCGTCCAGGCGAGCAGCTCCACACGACGCGCTGGCTTCCGCTTCACCGAGACTGAGCAACAAGTGTGCCACCATGCCGAGGTCTTTTCTCGTGGATTCCTTGATTTTAAGGGAGGCGAACGACAAAGGGAACGAGAACAACCCGCCTTTATTCCCCTACGCCGTGCACTCGGCCCACCACCCGCACGGGCTGCCGGGCTCCTGCCACTCCAGGAAAGCGGGACTGCTGTGCTTCTGTCCGCTGTGCATGACCGCGTCCCAGCTGCACCCGTCTCCCCCGGCGCTGCCGCTCCTCAAGGCGTCCTTCCCTCCTTTCGGCTCACAGTACTGCCACTCCGCTTTGTCGAGGCAACACTCTTCCTCTAACAGCGTCAACCTCAGCCACGGCCCGGGGATATACCAAGCTGCGTACTCAGTCCCAGATCCGCGGCAGTTCCACTGCATCTCCATCGGTGAGTAGAGGAGAAGTTGCGGGTCTAAACTAGCGGGCAAAGACAACGTTTTCTCGTGCGTTTCATGATACCTGTATGCCTTTATAGCTGACATTCTTCATTATTTCCACAGAAAACAACAACGGCAAACTTCAGAGCAGCAAGCGCATGCGCACGGCTTTCACCAGCACACAACTTTTGGAGCTGGAAAGAGAGTTCACCTCCAACATGTACCTCTCCAGACTGAGGCGCATCGAGATCGCCACATATCTGAACTTGTCCGAGAAACAGGTGAAAATCTGGTTCCAGAACCGCAGGGTGAAGCACAAAAAGGAGGGGAAGAACAGCGGCCACAGGACGGGCTCACATAACTGCAAGTGCTCGTCCCTGTCGTCCGCGAGATGCTCAGAGGAGGAGGAGGATGACATGCCGATATCTCCCTCCTCATCCGAGAAGGAGGATGTGGACCTGTCCGTCTCCCCCTGAGCTCACCCCGACTCCCGAAAGATTTTGGTCCTCATGATGTGAAATTTTGAATGCAGCCAAAAAAAGACTGTTTCACTTGTGTTCAGTCGTCTGTACATAGGAAGAGAGTATATAATCAGGGAGTTGCCCTGAATTATTGTATAGTTGTATACATGTTGTACGTTTTGTATGTAGTTTTTTTCTGAAAACGGTCCATTTGTTGTTGCCAATCCAATAGGCATATTTGTAAGGACAAACCCAAATGACAAAATGAATAGCAACATTTGTTTATTAGTATTTTGGGGAAGACAGCAGTATTTTGTATACATGGTGAATACTGGTTAGATTCATTCTGTGTGGATGGAACTGTGATATGGAAAGCTGGAGAGACATTTCCTCACTGTCACATGGTTAAGATCACTCTGAAATTATATCTTCAGTGTAATTGAAAAATATTTATTTATTTAAAAATGTTGATACTTAAATAAAAATATTTCTGAGCGGTAGCTACGTTGTCGTCTGAGTCAAACATGTTACTCTTGCGCACCACTGGGAGCGCACACTGGCGCTGGCACGTAAACTCAAGCCGTTAACACTGGTAGGTTTGAACTTAGACTGCTAAGGAATGAAATAAGAATACAATCAAGAAATCATGTTATCACAGTACAAGACATTTGTGAGTAGTAATGGGTGTCTAATAATCTTTTGTCAACATAGTTAAGCATTTTGCAGATATTAATTGCAACTCCCCACATTTAAGTGTAGCAACTGTAGCATGCTGCGCTTCGTGTGCAACAGGTGTAGATGTGCAATGCATTTATTAGCCAATTTCAGACATAAGAGTAACTTAATTTGCATGAAAACATTTATATGCATGATCTAGCTTTCAATATTCATCTTGTTGCACGCAGTTGCCGTGCGCACAGGTTGTTGGATGTGAAGGATGATGAGGAGAAGATTGAAAAAGTGAATAACTAGGTCCATATTCTTTGTCCCAGGGGCCAAAAATAATACTGGTGTTTCATCAAAACACAAATGTAATACTTCTGAGAGTCGGCTACTATCTTTCCCTAACTTGCCCTGAACATTGCGGACAAAATGTGTTCGTGTATCTAGATGGGGACATTAGGCTGTATGAAGTTGAAGTAAATCCATGGCTCTAAAGGAGTAAATCAAATGCTTGGTAATCTTTATCATGCAGCAGTGATAAAGACATTGTTGTGAGTCCTCTTAGTCTTAGTCTTAGTCCCTGGGGGACACTCCAAATCCAGGAGGCTGCGTGGCCCTTCGGAGCTCTTGTCAAGCTTCATCCCAACTGAAATGATCCGTCTCGTGTGACTGAGATAATGATCACTATTGGTGTATAATAGTGTACCAAGAGTGCGCACATCCTAATATATTTATCTACGAACATGAAAATAAATGAGGAAGAGAGAGAGAGGCTGTTTGGTGTCCATGACCCATATTGTTCTATTGTTAACGCAACGCTGCATGCGGTCAAGTTTGTTGTCTATTTTATGACCTGCAGGTGTGTTTTAGCCATTCTGCCAGCCTGTTCATCTGAAACAGATTCATTTTGTATTATGAAACCATAATTATTAATTAGCATATAATTTGGGATGGGCATTTTATGGCGACTCATTAAAGCCACTGTTTGAGATAATATGCCACATGAAATAATATGCAGCGTTCTTAAGCATATATGGAGTTTTTTTTTGGACTTGGCCTATATTGGTTCTGATCATATCTGGTTAAAACTGCAAAAAACTGCAAAGTTTGTCTGCAGGATTTTCGCTGCAGTTAAAGAAGTATGATCTCTCATCACTAAAACATCCCCAAACACACCATACTTTTGGAGGTTTAGCCTACGTGTCCAGTTTTGGTCGTCCATTTTACGCACCGCTGCTGCTGCTCGCTGATTCAACCGTGGGTTTTCTAAATTATATTTATTATGATGAATAGGGTTTAAATGATATTTGCTTCCTGAGAAACGTATGTCCAGACTTTTTTGCGAACAGAAACTGTTATTAAATAGGGTGCTGCACATCATTTGCATCATTGTACTTTTTGGGATGTGAAGTTTCACTTGTAAACTTTCATTTAATTGTTCACTTAACCATTTTAACAAAACTCTAATATTTGCATTTGTTAAGAAATGGGATTAGACTATTTTGTTAATTGCACCATAGAGCCCCATTTTGCTCACCACGTCCACTGCAAAGCGCCCTTTATCCATTCAATAGCCCGGGGGTATGCGCCCTGGGGGAGCTTATACGCTCGGTGCTCCAAATGCTCAATTTATTTATTCTTAATTTTGTGCCGATCAATTCATTGAAGCAAAAAGGACTACGGTGTCTTTTTAAAAAGAAGAAAAGCGAATTGTTGACGTAACCTTGACGGAGCTGAGCTGAGGGCTCCCCTGACGCTGGAGAGCCGCTTGAGTCAACAGGCGCCCATCTAGCAGACTCGCCCTTGTCTTTATTCTGGCTAATTTTTTATTTACGGCTTTTCTTTGACATGTCTCTTATCTATCAGATTAAAAGAACAGCTTGTAACAAATCAGTCTGCACGATTTACAACAGCATTAAAAGGGGACAAAGGGAGCAGGCCGTCAGTACCTGAGAGTCTGGTAGACGGCGCGGCGCTGCAGCTGATTCGATGGTTTGAAAATACGCACGAAACAAAATACTTGAATCCTGAAAAAGAGCCTTTGTACGTTTCTTTAGAAATCAAGCAATTCTGCATGACAAAGGACAATTAATAAGCCGTCTTTTCACGACCAGCAGCTGGTTTCCCCGTCAAGGAAAGTTGGAAAAAATTCAGACTGAATGCGCGCAAAAGCCCTTTGCGCGCAGACAGCAACCCAAGGTGACCCATTTGGCACAGTTAAAATAACCAAGCCGAGGTAAAAGCGAGGGAACTGTCAAAAACATTTAAGCTGAAATATCTTGAAATTGCAAATCCCTTTATGTGGAGGGACGCTGCCGATGTGGGTTAGTCGTACAAAGGAGGTGGTTAAGTTGGAGAGGCTTTGGAAACGGACACGTGGCTTCTCAATGAGAGCTCTTTTGGACCCGCGTGGCTTGCTGTGGCACTGCACATTCAACCACTTTAAACTTATCTAGCTCAATAAATACACATAGCCTGTGTAACATATTATCCTACAAAATGTAACAAAATAGTTTATAAAGGTATAAATACTTATACTTAATACTTAATACATTTATAATGTGTTTGTTTGCTCATTCTTTCAGGGCAAGTGCCTTCTGCTCCAGCCTTGCAGTCTTGCTTGTGATGTAAACCAGTGAGTTATTGTTGCAAGCGAGGACACTATTTTCCACAGGATTTTAAAAAAAGCTAGTAATGGAATAGTTTATTATGATTTCATTCTCACAACTTTTCCCGGGTGGATTATTTGGTGGCTTGTTTACATTGCGTGCAGCTGTTTTTTTTCACCAAAAAATATCAGATGGAAACATTTTGCTGATATCAGTTTATATACATGCCTTTATTAATGTGATTTAAAGTGGGCAATGTTTAGCTCTGCACAGCGGAGCGGCAGATTTTCTCCATATATCTGTATTAGAAAGAAAGAAACGTATGTTTTTCTGTATTTTGCACAGCTGATGTGACAGCAGCTTCCACCTGACGACTCGACCTGCGATGGACTGAAAACTGTCGCCTTTGTTGTTTGAAATGTCCAGACCTGGAGAGAAAGAGACATTTTTTCCTAAATGGTCTTATTATGGAGCTGTTAATGGTGATAAAGTGTAAATAACCGGCTGCTGTCGTACACAGCACTGCTCATGGCGTTGGAAACTCCACGTTTTTGTTTTTTTGGCTCTCCCGTGTAACAACATTTGAACCCCAAGCAGATGTATAAGCTGTCTAATAATCAATAATATACGCTGAACGAGTGGCACATAGTTTCACTTTTCACAGTTCCCCCTCTAATTGAATATTCAACATGCGTGCCGAGCCTCGCTTTTTTTCAGGGTGGTGAGAATCCGGCTGTTTAATTCTGGGCCCATACACCAGCAGTGTCAAGGGTCGACAAATAATGAACTGCGCAGACATGGAAGTGACCTCTGTAAGCGCCACCTTTGGTGCTAAAAGAATGCCTCTGATTGGGTTTTTGTTCAAATATTAGGTGTGCCATTTGGATTAAATTACACTGGGCTTTTTTCTACCCTGGCATAATGCGCTTGACTGCCACCACGTTTTGTCTGTCTACATGTGAATATGAAAATTAGGCTTATAGACAGAAATGGCAAAATACTGTAACATGCAACATGCGTTTATCAGTTATATTTCGCTGTACAGGTGCAAACTGTTTTCCTACAACAACAGCAAGTGATTTGAAAATAAGGAGGTGCGTGCTGTTCATGTACGATTAAAATTAAAACCTCAACACCTTTCTGTGCAGCTTGACTTGTGAGTCATAAACTAGCTGTATTATGTTTTGAATTGTGCCATTATGCAGGCCGTCTCTATTTTCTGTTACAGTAGAAAGTAGTGGATTTAACATGTAGTGTGATTGTAATTGGACTCTGTTACATCTTTGCCAACCTGGAAGCAGCGAAAGACCAGTAGAAACTCATGTGCAACAGAGTGCGGAGAGACAAGGGCAAGTTCTTTGGTGAGGGCAGAAACGCTCGCTCGCTCGCTCTCTCTCGCATACACGCACGCACGCACGCGCACACGTACTAAACGGACGCCAAACTGTTTGAAACCTGTAACTCACACAGGGCCGGTCGTTTCCTTTCCAGTTAAAAACGGAACAGCCACCTCCTCTGCTGGCTGTGTGCGCTGCAGTGAGAGGAGTTGGAGCAGCTTGTGTGTGTGCAGCAGAACAGCTCGCTGGCAGACTGTTTCCAGCCCGTCTGTTTATCCCACACTTCACCGGCTAGCTCAAACCAAGAGTGGGTCGCACAGCACAGGCACACTGTGTGGTGCAGGAGCGTCATCTGCTGGCAATGGAGGCTAATTTGATTTTTGTTTAACATGGACTTGTGCACAACCGTGCTGCGATGTGGGCGGTGGTGCCTCAATTATTCAAAAAAATAACCGTATTTAGCTAAATAAAAAGAAAACATACAAAAGGGCAGTGCATTGTGGGAGTGGCAGTCCTTTTTCTGGACGCTGTCTGTGCATATGGCAAACGCTGTTACTGTAAACACTGATTGATACAGATTTTTCAGGCAGACAGACTGTATAGGCTATGAAAGCTTGTTTTATTCAAAGCAGTTGCTGTTGTGCTCTACATTTCATTGTGGTGTTATTTTTGTACTGCACAAGATCCCAGACAACAGAAAGGCAGGGGAGCAGGCAGGGGTGCTACTAGACATTCTGGCCCTTGCACCCAGGAAATGATGTCACACAGGGGTCCCCGCCCCAACACATGTAACTTAGTACAGTATCACCACTCCCCTCCTCATAGGACCCCCCTCCAGTTTGGGGCCCCATGAAAGTAGCCGGCTCCCCCTTCACCCAGTCCCACCTCTTTTATCTTGCTCTGTTCAGTGCGTTGCTTTCTGTGCAAACAGCACTTTCTGAAAGTTCAAAGATTCATAGAAAGACTCCCAAGAAAGTGGTTAGAGATGAGTACATCCATCCAGCATGATTACATGAGATACAGGATATTGTTGCTTCATTTGTCAGTCAGACAGTGCTAATTAAGGTTCCAAACATACTGTTAGCAACACACACCACTAATTTAGCTGGCTAAAATTAGCCAGCTAGCTTTCTTAGAATGCAAGTAACAAAAAACACTATTCAGATTTACTGTAACTTCTGTGACTATGACTCCAGACCAGTTTGCTGAGATACTTTAAGAGGAGAGAGAAGCAAGAAGCAGAGACGAAAAGTGAGTTAAGGAATCTGAGGCCATTTTACAGAAGCAGGTGTAACCTATGGTGCAAACACTGTTCCTAATTCATTCACTCATTTACTACAGATTCCTCCTTAAATGTATTTATTTTATTTTCAGTTTGGTACTTTGAATTAGGCTACTGCGGTCCGCTCTGGTACTGAATGTACCATACTGCCAATTGAAAGGACTTGTTGATAACATCACAGGGAGAATCATTGCTTGTGTGAGTTATGTCTTGTGTACTACATACAATAATAAACAGTAAAAAACAAAGTAATTGTTCAGAATATATTAATCATACAGTATTACATCAGTATACAGTATTACACAATTTAACTGTTTAATTTTTCTAAATAACAAAGATGGCAGTGTAGCTGTAACAGCTGTATAAATCTGAATATCCCTGTGAATAACCATGATAACACCTCCTACTACCATAAAACCTCCACATTACCTGCATGTTACTATAATGACTCTGTGTCGCTGCCCAGTCCTTACCCTCTCAGTGATATACATATATATACAACAAATACATTGTGTAGATTATACAGCCATATAGGCCAAATAATCTATTCATCTGTTCATCAGAATATTGCCACATACTTGATATGCCTTCATGAAAAAGTAAATCCCTAATCAAGTAACGGGGGGGGAAACTCTTCTTCATAGAACTTCATAAAACGGGTGTGGTGCTTAGATTTTTGGTGGTGGAAAACTTGACATTTGACAAAATAAAGTCGATATTTATCCTAAATATATTTTGTATCTTACCAGCTCTAGAATTGTATTGCTTGACTTCAATGCGTGGATGCAGTATCAACAGTTAACAGTAAGTAACTGTTGAGTGATGTGTTTCTCATATCTTTTATTTTCTTATATCTTTTTGGTTGTGACAAAACTCATCAACTGTCTTATGTACATCATTTCAGACTTCATCATCAATGCACCATTTACAGCAAAAATCCATCCTAAAAATCTGAACTCAGATGTTATTCATATGGTTTTAGACAGTTTGGTAATCAATCAGTGATTTTCAATATGAACGACTTTCCAACAAAACAAAGAAAAGGCACTGAAATCTCCATCTAACATCCAAACAGGTTTCTCAAGCAAAAATAGCACAATGGATAATTACATCAGATCCTGTGTATCAGTAAATGCAAAGTAAAGAGACAACACCTGGAGTTTCCTGCCTCACTGACTGACTTTGTAGACCCAGACAAGAAAATACGGCCAAAACACCACCGAGGCCAAAGACCCCTCGGGTATAGTCAACGTTCACAAAGTCGGTCTCCCAATTACTGTCAGTGGAGCCGCTCCAGGACTTGTCTCTTTGTGACATCACAGAGAGAATCGTTGCTCTCTTTGTTCTCGTTGTTAGTTTCTCCTTAAGATCAAAAGCAAAACAAAAAAACAAGCAAACGCAGTAAAATAACAAGAAATAACAGAAAAATATACACATGAATTAGTGTCTTTTGGTGGGTAAATACTATTAGTTCAATTTCTAATATAATGAAAACAAAAAAGGGAATATCCTTTTTAAATATTAGTGGAAACCGTCACATCAGGATCAGCTTATCGCAGAGCCAATACATACAGTATATTGTAAGAGTCAAGTTTACTTCATATAATATGCAAGTTATTGAAAGAATAAATAAACACAACTTCAGCAATATCTCTCCTGTGATATGCAAACTATGTCATGGAATTCACAGATTTCTAATATGGGACTTTGGTGACCTTTATTCTTATAGAAAAAATATGTATCACTAACAGAACAAATTTTGAGAACTGTTATTTCTTCATATCAGATTTCTTTGTTAATCTTTGTACTTCCTGTACTCTGAGTCCTCTGAGTGAATATTTATACCAAGAAGTCATAAGATTTGCTGTGTGCTTTGGCTGCTGACAGGTGATTGGATCATTTCAAATGATGCAACATGATGTCGTAACATCTATAACACAGTGTTCGTAAATGCAATCAGCCACTCCATTTTAAAGGGACTGCATTCTGGAATCAGAATCAGAATATATGCTGTTGTGGAAACATGAGGAAGGGAGGACAAAAAAAGTAAATTGTCAGTTACACATTTAAGCAAGCAATCACTCCCCTGAAGCATGTAAATATAAAGTCTTGCAAGTCGCAATGTGACAAAGACTTATTGCTGTCATGGATACTATTTGCCACCATTTTCAATACTCAAAGGCTCTGCTGCAGCTACTGTTTGGCCACCAGTGCACTCTGATGGCACTGATGCACCAAGAATTCACTGTATGCCATTTGACAAACACACCCTTAAAGCAGATAGGGATTCCACACCTGTAGTACCACATACAGCAACAGGGAATACTTTGATTTCACAGATGACTTGAGCATGAAACTCAAATTTTTACTAAATGTTCATCACTGTTAACTCCCTTTTTGAAAAGTTTGATCTGAGTCATGCTTTTAAGGAGTTTGAAATATGTCATATGTCTTCCTCAAAGCTTTCTTAAACACTTCATTTGATAAAATAGAGTTTAAACTAAGATTCTACATTTGTCAAGAAATGCAAGAACTGCATCAAATGTTGTCATCTATCATGTATGTCTACGTATTTACACATGTCCAGTCTTAGGCCCAGTCATTCAATCTGCCTGTGGCTCCTGCTGTCGAATATCATTGATCTTCTCTGGGGTTGGTAGAAGCAGCTGGTGGACGTCTCCAGCCTCTGTCCGCTTTTTGGAATAGTCATTTTGTTTTGAAGCGTTAGCCCCTCTGGGCTCCTGAAGTTCTCGGCCATCTCTTTTGAGAAGACATTAATAGCGGATGTGTCAGTCAGGCTCTTGATGGGAGAAAGGAGTAGCTTGCCATCATCCCCTGATGGTGGGTAGTCCATGATGGGAAACGGGGGGCTAAGCAGAATAAGGCTCTGCGGCCTCTGCCTGTTCCTAAAGGACGGTCTTTGTAAGACGTTACCTCTGTTAGGTCTTGGGCAGTCAAGATTAGGAGCGTGTCTCCTGGTTATTACTGGGAGCTCTGGGGTGGATGTGGTCTTCACGGACTCGGCAGACTTCTCTGCATTTGGCTGTCTTTGGTGTTTGGGGGCAGGCTCCTTGTTCTCTAGCTCCTCCTTTAGGTCTGTGATTGTCTGAGGAGGTACAGCGTTGGTTTTCTCCACATTCATTTTAGGGTATTCCTTTTCTTGTTCCTTGACTACATCAAAATCTTTCTCATGTCTGGAGTGAGGTATCTGACTGTACTGCACCTTCGGAGGTATGACGGGCACCGCTTTGGCCTGGCACGTCTTTATCATGAATGCCGTTCGGACCGACGACACGCTGACCGGGGCTGAGTTTCGCCGCAGAGGGGCCTGCCGATCGTTCAGAAACAACTCCAGCTCCGAGGGCAGTCCGTTGTTTACAGTCCCAGATGGGGTCAGTAATCCCCTCTGACAGGAGGAAAACTCAGAGGAATTACGGTTTTGTTGATTGGAAATGTCTCTGATGCACCGATGCCCTAAATCTAAATTAAGTGAATACGGCCTGTGTTTAGAGAAGCAGTTTTCCTCTCTTCGCTCTGAAGGAGGCGTCTCGTGAGACATCTGCCTGTAAAACCTCTGAGATGACAATGTAGCCTTCGGTTTTGTTGTGCTGCATTTTGCTGCGTGAGGTTGTGTTGCGTTATTGCTGGCCACGCTAATCCTTGTAGGTAGCGGCTGCAAGTAGGTCCCTTTAGTTTCTGGTTTGCCACTGGAAGTCTGAGAAATGTTTCCTGAGAAGTGTTCAGTGCTCTTAACGAGAGATGATTTATCAGACTGTTTGCCACTGTTAAAAGAAGGAGGTGAAGGGTTCCCCTCCTCTGAGCTCAAAGTTTCACCTTGGGAGCAGGAAGGCGGCAGTGGCAGATGGCCAAACAAGTCTTTTAGTTCAGGTGAATGCAGAGGACTGGTAACCCACTGTTTGCTGGAGCTGAGATCGTCCCAAGGCTCCACCCAGTCCAGCTCTTCTGAGATTCCTCCGCATCCGTCTTCGTCGTCAAGGTGTGGTAGCTCCAAGGTGTTGGGTCTGTCCTCCAAACATGTCGATAGCCTCTGAATGCCTTCCAGCTCAAGACTCGTGTTTTTCTTTGCACCGTCACAGGAGAGCTTTTTGTCCCCTTGTTTCTCTGAATCCTTGTGGGTTTTACCTGCAGTTGACGAGCCTGTGTCTGGTGGAGCGTCTCCTGGCTGCGAAGGTTTTATAACCTGGCTTTGTTGTGCCGGATCTAAACAGGTGTCCGTGGACGGAACCTGCCGGTGTTTGGTATCAACAGGTTTATCTGTGTTTAGGGGGTTAATTTTTAGAGATATTTGATGGGGTTTATCCTCTTTATCCATCACATCAGCAGGGTGGGGATTTGCTGTGTTTCCACCAGCAACGATATCAAAGTTTTTGTGGAGAGAAAATTGAATGTCTGACTCTGAGGGTTGTTTCTTTGCAGAGTTTGATCCAGTGGCGACAACATGATCACTCGAAGGGGCATTTGAAGCCTGATCTCTACATAACAAAGACAGACTTGGAGAGCTGCTACTTCTTTTTGACTGAACATTTGTCTTTAGCTTAATATCCTCAGTGGTCGTGTTGTTGGAGCAGAAAACAGGCTTAAACGTCTCATCCAGTAAGTCAATCTCAGGTTCAGTTATTTTAAGTTCTTGGTGGAGGTCAGACCACAGCTCATTCCCAATAGGGGAAGATCCCTTGTCCTGAAAGCAAACAAATCAAATAGATTAAAAATCAGCAAAATGGTTTCACCATTTATTTCCAAATTGAAATAACAACTACTGTGTATGATCAATACTATGGTCAATATAATGTAACGTATTGACCATCTATGATAATATGGTGTAACATATTTTTACTAAAAATATAAATTTGTCAACTGTTTAACTCTTTTGCAACGCACAACATGAAAAAGCGATGCAATTTGCATAGCGTGGCAGCAGCACACTATATAGTTGAATAACAGAAATAAATGAAATCTGTTTCAAATTTATAGTAATCGTTGTACGTTGGTTCAAGCCAAAATGATCTGTTGATCTTGATATTCACTTCTCTATTTAGTATTTACACTATAAATTATGGGGTCATTTAATATCATTTGACAGGAAAACTGGAGGCCTAATAATAACAGAGTATAATCTCCATAATTTAGCAGCACTACTAACTAAAACTCAACAGTAAATGATCTACCAGTTGCATGACTATGGGCTGGTGATGCAGTTGTTTCCCAGGAGATGGTGCTGTATCTTTGCCTTCTCTTGCATTTGCAAAGGAAGGCTGTTCCAGTTCAGAAATGTCCGTCCCTCCTTGACCTTCTTGCACCGCTTCTCCGCTCGAATCTAAGGGGGAAACGTAGATTTGTAATGATTTTGCACACAGTACAGTACATTGCACATGACAAGGAGGCACGTTTGACTTGAATATGTAACGTAACAACGTGGGTTTTTCAAATATGGTCAAAGAACATGCCCTACCGTCTGGCACGACTCTAGAGGTTGTCTCCTCTGCGCTCTTCTTCTCCCCTCTTTCCTTGTTCTCCATTTCCAGTTGGGGAACAGCGCTGCTCTTCCCACTGGTGTTGCTCTGCTCTGAAACCGGGGCCTCTTTGCAGGGTTTCAGAGCCGGTGCAACTGGCTTTTCCTTCACATGGCCCCTGCAGGGAGTGCTGTTGGAGCTGATAACTGCTGAGACCCGCAGCGGGACAGACACAGCAAAGGGCTCAGATATGTTGACGGCTTTGCGCTGATGCCTAGGTGACGACTCCAGCGGGAAGAAGCTCCCTGGGAAGGATGGCCTCGATGAGCTGTTGTGGGAGGAACCTGAGTACAGCATTCTCCTGTTTTTCGGAGACGTGGGCTTGTAGCCACTGAGGTCGTCACCTTTGAACACCTTCAGCTGTTCTGGAAGTGTTTTTTGAGGAGGCGCCGAGGCACCCGCGGAGCCCTTCTGATTCATGGTGGGGCTCTGACCACCTGTTGCCCCGCCAGCTTTCTTCCCTTTAAACTCCCAGTTTTGGTCCTGTTCACTCAGGTCGTAAAGTGAGTCAGATCCCAGCGTTCTGGACTTTTTGTCTGGAACAAAAATGCTACTGGTTCCACTGGCAGGACTGCTGTTTCCTGTTCTGTCATCATCTGTGGGGTAAAAATAACATAAGTGGCAAATTATATAAGATTTTAAAAAAAAAAAACATCTCACTGAGAGCATTGAAAGCAAGTTGCTACAACAGAATATTCTAACTATGCAGAGGCAGACCAGTTGAAACAATGACAGTTTGTAAGAATGGCACTACAGCATTATTGTTTATAACATCTATGTTTAATTTTCATGCAATTTAAAACCTCTGACTTGTAGCCGCACCTGTTGGTAGGGAGCACAAGGACTCCATGCTCCTGGCTGGCCGAAGAGCTGCCTTTTCTGTGAGAGGAAAAAATAATAATAAACTCACTTCCAGCACTTAAAAGGAGAAAAGAGTTTCCACCATCGCTTATTATGTTACTGTAAACATTTTTTTTTATTAACTTCAAAACTTTAAAGGGGACACACAGCTAAGAATGCCTTAATATCCATATGGTCGAGGGAAGTCCAATCAATATCTGTGAAGATGAAAAAACTATTTCTCACAGCCAGAACACAAAGATGCGTGATGCACAGTGATTTTGTGGACCCCAGAATGTTTGCCCACTGGGACGCTCTCCCAGTCACCTTTCCCATCTTTCCCTGTTTGTCCTCTGATGAGGATCTCCGCTCTCTGCCGTCTGGCTCTGGGAGAGAGTTGTTCATGTTCACGGTATTGATTGGACTGTCCTCGACCACAGGAGTAACATGTACATTTACTGGTGTTTCCTTTTAAACCTCTATGGCACAGCAGGGTAACTTTTTTTATGTTGGAGACATTACCTGTTAGACTCTGTCCTCTTATGAACACGCTGCCATTCCGGCTCAGCTTCCCCTTCGAGTCTGTAACAGACTTTCCCAGGTTGAAGATAGACTTCCACTTCTTTGATTTCCCAGAAAATTTTCTCCTAACAGATAAAGAGAGATTAAACCCTTCAGTGTCATGCTATTCTTGGAATCCTGACTTTTTGCATCCAAGAAAAAGACACATATTCACATAAAATGCAACTGTGTTGCACTAATTGTCCCCTTTGCAAAGAATCAATCTTCATGCACGCTACATATAAATGCTTGATTTCATTATTACACCCTGGAATACAGCAGTCACGAGTACGTCACACATTGGATGAATTTCAAGAATGTTGCTGATACATTATACTAATGACAGACTGAATCCAAATCCATCTTACTTGCTGTCTGATATGTCTATGACAGTGTGGTAGAGCGTGGCAGTGCTGGTGTCAGGCAGACTGTTCTCTCGCTGACGTTCTCTGCGCACTGGGTGGTTAGGGCTCAGGGAGCGTGCTTGGGCCTCTTCCAGGCTCATCAGTTTCATCGGCCCACACTGGCCACCAATAGGGAGTGTGGCATACTTCTCCCCACACACCAAATTTGGTCCTGGAAATGGATAATTAGTCACTTTTGAACCATTTCATAATACATACAGCACATAGAAGTAAAAAAAATACGTGTTTGCATGTTTGATCAATAGAATTTTACGTGTTTCAGCAAACAATTTAGGACAATAAATCTCTCATTACAGAATTTCTTTATATTTGTGAATATAATACCTTCTTTGGGTTTGATTTGCACAGGGTCATGGTTGAAGATCTCCTCTGTGTGGTTCAGAATAAACTCAACCACTGACTGTTGTATCCGCACCTCCTGGAAAGCCATATCTCCGTTACAGGATGAAACTTCAATGTCTTTGGATCTGCAAGTAAACACAAGAGATTAAAAAAAAATCTCTGCAAAAAGTTGTTTGGCTGAAATAATTTCACGAAACAGCTACTGAAACATCCTGAAACAAGCGAGCCAGGACTCTACTCTTACAGGTCGTACAGTGTCTCTGCACTGCCCCTCAGGAGACTGACTTTGTGACTGATGTGTTGGTGGCCAGGGTGAACAAAAATACAGTTTCTTGCTCAGAACTATTTGCGACACCAGACTCCATACATCGCCTCGCGAGCTCCGGAAAGTGTTTCTTAAGAACCAGACAGGTTAGCAGTATTGGCTTTCTGGATTCTAGCTTTGACAGTGAATTGTTGATTGTCACAAATATTGATTGAACTGTAACAGGTATAAAGTGGGATGTTTATTTTAAGGTGGAATTTCCCTTTGATCTGACAGACTGGGTACTAGTGCTTAAGAGTATATTCACTTATGTAATATTTACAGCATCGTGGGCCATGTACCAAAGCATGAGATGTGTTGCTGAATGGCCGCTTTTACTAAAGAAATGAGAGTTCAGGTGTTCCAACTTTACTCACCTCAACAGGTTTGGAGCCCACACCAGGGCCAGGTTACGCGTATGCATGTTGGTCTGGGTGCTTAAGGTGGCAAGGTGGGCCAAGTGCTTGGTAAGGTACTCCAGAGTCCTGAGGACGATAAACAAGCACATCTTATTACACTTATTACAACATTGTTAGTCAAACTTAACTAAGGGAGTTGTCTACAATTCGTAAATTGTGTTAATTACTGGGAATGTAAAGGGCTGAGGTTCACCTGAAGTGCGGGACGGGCAGTTCTTTGATGACACTTTGAATATGTAAGAGTTTCTCATGATTCCCCTGGACAGTGACCGCTTCCTGTGTGTGAAATAGACAGACAGATGTGCATTAGGGTGAGTAAGACAACAGTAAAAGTTTCTAGCGCTTGTGGAATCTGAGCTGTGTTGACTCCATGGCCTGTATGGACTTTCCTTCCCACGGCTACTTTCCAGTGCCGACGCCTAACACGGAGCAGGAACTGAATGCCCAAGTTTGCGGTCTCTGTAACTCGCTTGAAGCTGTACGTGATTATGATCTTTTGGATGACGACGTTTCAGTTGTCTGTAATGACTGCATACATCACCAGAGACTCTAACATCACATTCCCGTTATCAGCGAAGGGGATCGATGCATTGTTGAACCGCAGGATGAGGCTATGAACCCACTGCGTCGCCCGAGGAATACTTCCTCCCTTCCGGCTAGCCTGAGTCGGATATCAAGCCAGTCTCGCCTAGACCTTGCCTCACATGAAATGAATGTGAAGGTCAAAATGACGTAATTGGGGGCCAACTGAGTGCATCGACAGTCGTGTATGAGATCGCACGCCATAAGTCATTCTCAAAATGCATTCTTGTGCGTTCATGTGTCGGATAAAGATCCCGAAAGTTTACTTGCCAACTGAGGGCGCATTGGATGGTGACTTGGCATACGAGAGCGAATGGGAAGCGGAAGCCCCAAGATTCATTCCAAGAGTGACACATTATGTCCAAACAGCGCAACAGTCCGTAGAACAGAGCCGATTGAAACAGCTGGGAAAATGTGACAGCTGTGTCTTAATTAATTGTGCATGTGACATCAAGCGTACCACCCGTCTCACACTGTAAGGATGATTCTCCATGCTCAGTTTCTTTAGAGGTTTGTCGGGAGGAACGGTCTACACAAGGACAGAAGTATTGACATGGCATTTGATAATAATCTCATCAGAAGGATGGCGCCACAGTTACATAAAAAGATCGGAAGAGCACACG
>OMOV01092229.1:0-10433 GCA_900312565.1 Beryx splendens
GGGGGGGGATCGCTTTAGGGATCAATGAAGTATCAAAAATAACTAACACTTTGTACAATGGAGCAATAGCACCATCTGCTGGGTAGAAATATCATCTACAGAAATTAACCTCTGGAGTCTTTCTTTGCAAAAGCATGATGTGTTGTCATGTATCAATGACGCCCTGTGTTTTTTGTTTCAGTGGACAAAGAGCAGCTACAAATGTAAGTGGTCAAACATGCAGCAGCTTAATTCACCATGTTTAAATGAGAAATGTATTCTATTCTGCACAAGCAAGAAAGGACATTTTTACCCTCTTGGCATATTGTTTTCAACAAATTGTCTTTTTCTCATATTTTATAGGCAGAATTCAGTGCTTCCACCACAGGTGAGAACGATACATAATTGTAAATTCAACATGGGTGAAACCAGATTTTGAAAACTGTAATAATGTCTAATATATTTCAGATGCACAAAGCTCTGAAAGTGATTCAGCCAACCACACCAATCAAAGACACTCTTTGGATTTGGATGCTCAACATCAAATAGACAAAAGGTGAAGTTCTTTCTTTCTTACCTTCCCAACTAGTATGATTATATTATATTATGTTATATTATATTATATTATTATTTTATTTACTCTTTATTCAGGTCACATCAAAATCTAGGTAAGTGATGCTACAGAACATCACAAAACAGTTAATACACAACATTTAATATAATTGTTCAATAATAGAGAACCTTTAATGCAATTATTGATTAAATACTATAAATAATAATAATTGAGTAAATAATAAAATCTACTGATAGAAAGGGCATCTTCAAAGCGTCAGCACCATGAGTGGCCTCAGACTAAAGAAGACTTTGACCAGCATGAGTTTGTTCCAATGGAAAAGCCTCAACAGGTAGGCTGCCACTTACTGGATAAAGCAAAGTTATAGATTGTGCCACACACTGAAAAATGATGTCATGTAGCTTCACAAAATGAAGTAAAGTTGGATTAAATTCACTGTCCAACGAATTGTAACTTATTTGCCAGACTTACTATGAAGAAGACTGGTATGTTGGGCCTTGTAATCGCGCAGAAGCTGAGCATGCCTTACACCTGGTGAACAAGGTATCCCTTATATGTAATATGCAATGAAATTAATACTGTATGTGTCTGTATTTGAAGATTAATCTTGTCCTATTTTGTAATCTGACATTAACATTATGACATTGACCACATTAGGATGGGGCTTTTTTGGTGCGAGACTGTTCAAACAACACCACCGGCGAACCCTTGGTCTTGGCCGTGTATCATGACAAGAAAGTGTACAATGTCAAAATCCGGTTCATGGACAGCATCAGAAAGTACGCCCTCGGAACAGGACAGCGGGCAAATGATGTGAGTACGGTACACAAATTCAAAAAGCTAGTTCAACAAGTACCTTCATTATACTCACATCCTCTTCTTCCTCCTCAGATGTTTGACTCTGTGGCAGACATCATCAAATTCCACTCCATATTCCCGATAGTGCTCATCAACGGGAGGAATCTGTCAACAAGCAAATTCCCAGGGAACTGTGTGTTGACATGCCCAATAACAAAAAAGGATGTTGACCAGCTCCTAGTATGAAACATGTGCCATTCCAGCTAAGATAACTCTTTCATCCTGTCTGACTTGTCTTTTTTTCTGTAATTTGCCATGTTCACTTCCATTGTTGTGGCCCATATTGTCTTCCAGATACAGTTAATGTGTTGTAATATGCAATGTACCTCACCCAAGACATCCACTGAGGTTGTATTACATTATAAAAATATTATAAAAATAAAGAAGCTATGGAAAATTACACAACTGCGTGCTGTGTGCTCTTTAATACGGACATCCTGAAACACTGGATCTGATCTCACCTGACTGACAAAACAAATGCATGATACTCACATGGGGAGGATCCCAAAGCCTTTTCACTCCTCCTCCCTCCCTCGCCTCCCTCTCCTACCAGGATGTAACTGGGAAGAGATGGGAGGAGGAATGGCAGTGTGGGAGAGGAGGGAGCGAGGCAAAGTGGAGGCCATTTGGGAGTTTGGGAGTTGCTGCTCCATCATCAAATGGGCGTCAGCTATTGATGAAGTGTTGTAACTTGTAACTGACGCAACCCAAGGCCACAATCCACCTATCAAAGGTGTTACGCACTGCTGCTCGCACATTAACCTGAAGCTGCTGATGTTAACCAGCTATAACTTCACTGACTGCACTGTTCATTGCTTACTCACAGTCACGAGCTGGTATTGCCAATGATGTCATGATCTGGGTGTGATCAGAGCTTTAGAGCTGAGCTGAGCTTGGAGTTAGTGGTAATATTGCTAGCAGCAAACACCAGCTGCAGTTGATTCTTTGATGAAAAAAGTTAACAAAGTTTTTATTTTTCTCCTCTGTTTGTGTGTGTGTTTACAGGCAGACTAAAATTCACTCTTAACAATACTCGTATCTGAAATTGTCACGTAAATGCCCTTTTCTGATTATCTTAACTGGAGTCAGGTCAGAGTAAGCAGAAGCCAGTTAGCACATATCTTTCGATTTATTGGGGCATGTAAACATCTTTGCGAGACTTGTTTTTTTCAAACTGTGCATGTCAAAGGTCACCACCCTCACTGCACTGGTGACACTCGACCAGCTTGAGCAGTAGAGCTCCAAGACCCACGCTTCTCTCAGTGTGTTAAGCCTGTTTGCAAGCAGGCCACCTCTAATAGGCCCTTGACATTACATAGTGGAGGGCAGAGCCTATGCCTTATGAGCTACCAGTAATATAATCCTAATATAGTGTAGAGTCGAAAATATCAAATTTAGAATTTAGTAAAGGAATGGAAATATGTAGCTTTGCTCAAGATACCAAATTAC
The DNA here is from genome assembly GCA_900312565.1 of Beryx splendens. Classification (NCBI taxonomy): domain Eukaryota; kingdom Metazoa; phylum Chordata; class Actinopteri; order Beryciformes; family Berycidae; genus Beryx; species Beryx splendens. The sequence goes on from OMOV01092229.1 coordinate 2,861, forward strand.
ACTCGTAGGGGCACCACCTTCATAGATGAAGGGAAAACAGACCTTTACTTGGCTGTACTAATCCGTCAATCTGAAGGTCATGGGATCTTTTCAGTTCAGGGATTACTTCTCTCTGCAGAGAAGGAAATACAGAACAACCAACTTTACAGGGAATGAATCTATTTATTAACTACCTACTAGACAAACAAACAAACAAACCATGTAATACGTGAAGCGGGTGAAATGTGTGACAAATGGACAGATGATAAACCAGAATAAAACACTAAACTATAGGTTGAATAATGAAGTGAGAATGAAATGAAAAAAAATGAGAAGGAAAGGAATATTGGAATGAGAGTTAGGGATAATTATTGGCAACAGTAGCCTAAATAGTGTTTATGTCAATTTAGATCAATAAAGCAGAGGAAGGAGGCGGGTCGCTCTAGGCTACTAATTTTCCTGATGGGATTAAGTGATAATTTTAGTAAAGCTTTTAGTATAGTATTTAGTATATAATTAGTTTAGTAATTAATTCACGCTATTCTAAAAACTCATGGGAGACATTAGGAAATGCAGAGAAGAGGACTAAACCAAGAATGAAGAGAATGAAGAGAATTGATGGATTTATGACTTTTATGGCTCTATCCAGAAAGGTGGGGGCTTCCTACAGAACTAAAAAGAGAAGGGAGAAAGCAATTCCTGATCCTTTTGGTAACATGATACAAAATTTATTCAGTTATCTAATGTGACTAATTGTCCAACATCAGTTCAATAGAACTCAGTCTTCTAGTCCAGATAAAAAGAAATCTTATTATAGTTTGTGTGAGTCTGTGTGTGTGAGGGAGATCCTGGTCTGCAGTCTGATGTGGCTTGTAGATAAAACTTGTACTTTTCAGAAGAGTTGTCTGATTGGTGGACGAGATCCCCCCCTTAGTCTTGGTCAGCGTCAAGGTGACACGTTTCGCTTTAAAAGGTGAAGGGTCATTTCTGTTCCTGGGAAAAAACGTACTCACGGGTCCATTTTGAGCTGTGGAGACCTGGTTCTGCTACAACAGCCTTACCTGGTTAACTTATTCCTCCAGCTGAGTCTCCCTCTTCTCTTCTACTTCCCCTCACGGAGAGACACGTGTCAAATTTATTCAGCTTCAAACTTGTATTGCCTTCATGCCATTTGGTACTGAACCAAAGATGACAAACACAGAGTAACTAAGTTTTACGGGGGTTTATTCTCAACACACAAAAGTTACAAGCACACAATAGCAAACTCTTGCTTGATGGAGGCGAAGTCCCTTTAGCCACCTCCTCCCTTTAACGAGGGACCCTAGAAATACTCTGAGATAAAGAAATGGGCGCGTGGCCACGAGGAAATTAAATCTGCCTGTATCACAGTGCCGTTCATCTGAGGACTACTCAGTAGAGAAGAGGACTCAGTGACACACACACAAACACTCGCCTCAACTGCCTAACTGCTTTCCCTCAACAGCACAGCCGCTTGGACAGGCCTGTCCCTAAAGGAGGGGCGCCGCTGTCTCAACGCTTTTCTCTCAGGCAAAGGAATGTCAAGATCCATAAGATCCATAATTCCTTGACAGAGGTTATATTATGTTCATGAGCATCCCAAGTGATGCAGATGTGTTGGGTAAAAGCTAAGTGGGTATACAAACTGTGACAACGTTTACTTTGTTTTAATTTTGAAAAAAAAATATGAAAAAGATACACATGTGCTTATATAAAAGCATGAAACACAATGATAATGGACACTTAAAATATATTAAAAATGAAAACAACTTCCCGTTTCTACTAAACAGGCATATGAATTCTCACACAGACGAGTGAAAGAAAAGGCAAGGTAAAACATTTAGAGTGAATGATCAAACACTGTCTAAAGAATTATATTGTTTATAACAGACTGACGACTGCACGGCAGCTTCAGACACTTGGCAATGTTTGACTAACATCTAAGAAAGTAATGCACAACAGAAATATTGCAGAAGAGGCCATGAATGTTAGCTATTCCTTAAGACAAAGTATGAACACCAGGCATCACATTTTATATTCATAGCAATATGTACAATAACTGAGGGATATAACTGTGGGCAACCAAGACCTGCAGCTTTCGTCACAGGCCTAAAACCTCAAACATAATGATTATATTTTTAAACACCGGTATCATAACGCTGTGTAGGACAAAAAAATACACATCTGCAAAAAGTTCAGGAATGAAGAACGCACATTTCCTCATTGATACTCATGTATTTTTGAAATTATACAATGGAGTTTTAACAGGTTTCAAGGTCCCAGGTGGGGGATCAAAATTTAACATGTAGATGGCCATTTAAACTTTCAATTCAAGTAAGAAAAAAAAAAGCTAAAAACTGCAGTCACGTGTTTTTCTGCGATAGCAATGATGCATTTTGACTTGCTTTCACTTGTTCCATTTTGCATCCCCATGTGAAATGAGTTGGGAGTGGGAAACAAAAAGTCCTCTGCAAAGTGGCTGCAGGTGGGACTCCGACAGAAAGCAAACTGCATCTTTGTAAAATGCCATACAGTATATACAGCACATGCATTACCAATGACCCAAGATGACTTTTCAGTCTAATATTAACACTTGTTGCTGAAACTTACAGTACTTATATCTGTGTTTCAGTGACTGCTAACTACTACAGTAGGTGATCCATCTTCTATCACTCATGGCGGTCAAACTGTATTGCACATGAAGTGTTTACCATGCCTATATAGACAATATTTCACTTAATGTCCCGTCATTCTCAAATGTCAACATCTTCTGCTTATGTTCCCGTACAGAAAATGCTCGACGTAATGTTTTGTCATTCTCTGTCAGCATCGTCCTGTGGTGGTGCTTGTCATTTCGATGTAAATTTACACTTTACATGTCCATTAACGCCTCGTCCAAGCAACTCAGGGAAAAACCCTGACGGTGCAACCCATCACCTCGTATTTCTGCCCCATGACTTTGCTCAACCTCATCTTCAAGATTTGGCACTTTGGAACGACCTCGGAGGTTCCTGTGTCAGCAACGGCGGTCGCTCTCGCTCCCCTTTTGGGAACTTGGGGTTTGGGATGATTGAGCACCACCACAGGTTGGTTCGGGCCCGGTCGTTTCACCAGTTGGTCCTCCTTCAGTGGCGCTGGGTGAAGAACTCCACTGTGAGTCAGACCACCCACGGGCACTTGAGTCTTAGATTTGGACATCTTTCTTAGTTTCGGTCGTTTCTTGCTTTGTTTCCACAAGCCTACTTGTATCCTTTTCAAAGAGACTGTCAGGAATCGCGCAGAGATATCCTGCTCACTTGTCGGTGACTCTGCTGTTTGCTGTAGAGGCCCTTCAGTCACAGATGCATCCGTGTGTGAGGCAATCGTAGAGACAGCTTCTTGCTGAGCCACTGAGGGCGGGGCTTTTGGAGCAGGACTTTGACTGCACTTATTGTCCTTTGTAATGACACTCTTTGTTTCTTCCTTGATGTCATGGTTCTCAGTTAATGTTTGGGTGTGTTTGACACCCTTATCTGCCTCTTCGATTTTCACAGTCTCACTGGCCTCTTGCGGCAACAATTGCTTGTGGGTGAAGGAAACTTCTTTTGTGGCCACCTGGGCACAGTATCCCGATGTTAGCGGGTCCTCCATACGCCCTGTGATTACGTTTGTGGTCTTGATGTGATCTGGCGTGGTCGTGAGCGAACAGTTACTTTTACTCATCACTATGCCACGTAGAGCCATTACCAGCGGCTGAATGGAGCTTTGAACGTCCCCTGGTTGTTGACTCAGTGAAAACACAGACGAGATAATCGGGAAACCCTCGGGTTCTGACGTGTCTCTTTCGAACGCCCTCTCGCTGCATCTCCCTGCCTGGGTCCAAGCAGAGGTCTTTGAGTCTGTGAGAGCAGAGCCTCCCTCCACCTTAGGCTGTGTGGTTAATAAGGGATCAATCGGAGTCCTGCGTGCAGTGTGCGACATCAGGAAGGGTGGATTTGCAGTGACATTATCCTTACTGACCAAGAGCCCTGAAGATCTCCCTGGGGCATTTGCAGTTAAGTGAACACTCGTAGAAGGAGAGGCTGATTTCAGACTTTGTAGTTTCTGGCCCACTGCCACGTGTGAAGTAGTGTTGTTCTTGGGGCGGATCTCCCTGGGTTCTTCTTTCACAGCCACCTGCAAATCTTGAGGAGTACGTTTTATGTCACTTATCATCCTAGGTGGGAAACTCGTGGGATGTCCTGGAATCAAATTCTTTTGCTCTCCCATTGGTCTCTGGGATACGCACATTCCCATGTTTCCTGGATTTAGGACGCTTGGCAACTGACTGGCAGTCTTGGCAGGGATAATTACGGGAGGTGCCGCATGCAGATTCACAGTTTCTCTCTGTGTAACTTTGATCCCGCAATTTCCCTCTCTCATTGGATTCAGGGTGCTTTTGGAAACCTTGGTGGGAACAACTGTTGGACAGTCCACATTCAGATTCATCATTTCTTGCAGTGTTCTTTTGACTGCACATTTTTCTTTGCTTACTTGACTGGGGATGTTTTTGGCAACACTGGTTGGGATAACTGCAGGACGCTGGACATTCAGATTCTTTGTTTCACCTTGTTTCCTGTTTACTGTGCACATTCCCATACTCGCAGACTTCATTGCGTTTGGATTATTTAATGTAGCTGATAATGGCTTTCCCAGTGCAGTGTTCTGTGAGATTGTGGTCCTACTGTCCTTTATCACAGAGCCATTTTCTTGTTGGGAGACAATTCTAAGCTTTAGTTCCTTGCTCCCATTGACAGTTTTGACCTCAACAAGTTCAACCAAGCAGCCAGCTGGGATGCTTACTTCCTCTGGAAGCGAAACCGTTAGAGCCCTATTGTGTTGAACAAGTTCATTTAGAGGGGAAAACAGTTCAGCATCAACTTTGGAGACACTGGGAACATTTATGTCCACTGTTTTACCTCCCTGTCTGTCTTTGCCTGGCCTGGCTGGAGGTGTAATGGTGGTCGGTATTGTGACCTTAACAGTTGGCCTCACTGACGATGCTTCAGCACTGGGCACTCTCGGTAAGGCACTGGAGACGGGGACATGTGGGATTTTTGCCGTGTCAGGCTTATTGAGTCCTGGACCGCTGGCTTTACCATGCAATCGCTCAACGTGCTTCAAAAGGCACTGCCTCCTCATGTACCCCCGTCCACAGTGCTGACATTTGAATGGATACGTGGTAGTGTGCTGTTCTAGGTGAATGTGTAGCTCCGCCTCACTGTATGAGACATTGTTGCAATAAAAACAGTAAAATCTGGTTCCCATATGCTCCAGCATGTGGTTCTTGAACACTGTAGTGTCTTTAGATACAAATCCACATTTCTCACAATACATCATTTTTGAGGTACTCAACAGACAGTCCAAACCTAAGTCTTTATGTCCACCATTCAGAGACGACGTCATCGTGGGATAGCTGACTGGCTTCATGTTTAGCGGTTAACTCCACTGGACATCCAGCTGTTGATCCTCCAAATTCAAACGCTGCTTTTATTTAGTGGAGTAAAAATCCATTTCCAGTTCATCACTTAGGAGAGCAGCGTAGGCCGGTGCAGCAGTGGCTCGACAGCTGGTCTTCTCTCTGTGAATAGAAAATGATTTTAAAAAAGCAAACAACGGTATTAGAGGCAGTGTTTTGACCTTACAGGGCACAGCACAGCTTCCAGACAGCCCATCCCCCGCTCCCATATAATGCAGGATTTTCCCCTTCCGGCTAATTCTTCTTTTCGACACGGATTGTATGCGTAGCAAAAGATAAAAAATCAGGTAAAGCAAACTGAATACAGACCGCTCAATTAACATTATCCAACCAATGCACCGCGGACTCTTCCGATAAACACAAGGGAAAGGCCCTAACTGACCAAAACAGGGGGGGTCGCAGGCGAAGGGCCGCATTTTCATGTTCACGTTTACATCAATCAAAACAGTAAAATCCCGGGTACATACCTGCCGACCCGCCGCCGCTGTTGCACACCAGTGGCTTGATCATTTACATATTTTTCAGATGAACCGATGCAAAAATATATTGAGCTAGAGCTAATGGTAGCGCTTGTCAACACGGCTAACCGAGCCACATCGCTTTAGCTGCGTTAAGCTAAGCAGAACTAGCTAGCACACCGGAAAACAATCGATTTCGCCTTCAAAATACTTGGTCACCTTTTGAAAAAGAATACTCCATTGTATTTGAAGTATTTCCATCTACTAATATTACTCCGTTAAATATATTTCATATATTTATACAGCATATCTTCGGTGCTTCGTATTACATAAAAACGTCGCAGCACACGTTCTTCAGTAATCGTTTTTATTTTGAAGTTGTGACCGGAAGAAGTATTTTATTCAAGCTCGCTTGACAGTTGGAGAATCGTGCGTAGCGTAGACGGTATTCTTGTAAGAAACAGCTTTTCTCTCCTTGAAATATTGACGTTGGACTTCGAATCTGTTTACGGAGAATACGTAACGTTGACGTTTTTCATTGGACAGCCAGGGATATCCACGCCCCCTAGATGACAACTTCCTAGCACAACAAATTTGATAGTCTTCCATGTTGTTCAGTCTTTTTTTAATCATGTAGTCTTTTTACTTGATTTTAGTTTAATTGCCCTGCTGCTGTTTCATACCACCAGTTAATCTGAACGGGGTCTCTTTTACTGTGTGCTCATCCAACAGTGACACAGGAAGTGTTTTACAGCTTTTGTATTTGCTGTGATAACGTAAGCCCAAGGCCTTCCCCTCCTCAATGTGACCCGAGAGAGTCAATAACGGGACTGGCACACCGTGGACGCGTCTGATTAAAATGAAATTAATGAAATCATAGCGATATGCTGTTTGTAAGAACCTGCAGACTGCTTTCTGACGCTGTGTCAGTGTCACTGGCATTACCAAGGTGAGTAATCTTACCTGTTTAAATAGTGTAGGTGGAAGGTCAGACTTACACTCGATTCCTAATAATTTAAGCAGTTATTGGATATGGATGCTGTGGTGGAAAAATATAAATCACACTGTTTTTAATGAATGGAAATGTAGTGGGAATGTGTCTACACTTTATGTTCAAGGTGAGGTTAATTTGCGAGCACACAGCAGTGGTTAATCAGAGGCTCACTCTCTTTGGGCTAGCTGTCCTTGAGAGATAAGGGAGAGCTGCAGTTAGGGAGTGAAGTTAATAGTTCAGCTCCTGTGGTAAAGGCAAGTATAAAGCACCATTCATCGGCGGCTCTGAGGCAGCCCCTGCTTTACATGCTCACAAAATGTGTACAAGGACTCTACTCAGAGAGCAGCGCTCTTTGCTGCGGAGACCTCTGATCTCTCTCTGCATGAGCCCATGTGCAAATGCTTGAATAAAACACAACAAATACAAGTTTGTTGGCGTCATTACAGAAATTGCCACCACAGGTGCCTTTAATTCCACTCTACAGCAAGCATACACAGTGGCCATCACTATCAGTTTATTAAATTGTTGATTCACAACATGCGGTGATTAACATGTTATTGTAAGCTCACGCTGCGGCCCGTGTGAGGATCACCATGACTATTGTTAAAACTGTTTCTGAGATCGGAA
>OMOV01092232.1:0-10288 GCA_900312565.1 Beryx splendens
GACATATCTCAATCCAAAAACACACTTAATCCAAGTCTGAATTCCCTTTCTTCAAACTCCCCCCCCCCCCCCTCCCTCTCGGCCAAGTGGAAATGACATAATTTCTCAGATCTCCTCCTCGGTGGACTCGCTCACGGGGGAAAGTGGCAACGTGATGTAAACAGCCAGGTGGTGAGGGTCAGAGCTCTGAGGGTGGAGAACCGCTCCATGTTTTACCGAGCCAGTTCAGCACCAGCATTACAATCCCAGACAAGTTGTTACGATCACAGTGCTTTGAAAGCGCCTTAGAGGAAAACTGGGATGTCGAATATGTTCCCCATTGTTCTGTATTTCAGTGGCTTGGTGTCGAATGAGGTCAAAATCTTTTTGTGTGTATTCACCTTAAAACTCTACCATAAACACTTAAGAGTAAGCCTCAGTCCTCTTGTTTTGGAGTGGGACCAGCTTGGTGTTAATTATGGTCAAAATCTTGTGGTGTGGACCCAATGGAGAATTCTGCTGTACCTCAGCACCATCTGCGAAGACGGGTTTGTTATTTCAACAGTTCCCTCCTCTTTAACCCTTCTGCCCCCTCTCTCTCTCGGTCCACTTTATCACGCCTGTGGCTTAACTTGACCTTCAAGGGATAAGTCATAATAACGTCTCCCCTCAAACTTCAAATGGCGACTGCCGCTTTTGTTTGAATTCATCACTGGTCTGAGTCAAGCAGTGGAAAAAAAAAAGAAGAAAAAAAAAAAGGAAACAGCAGTGACACAGATGAACTGGACACGTAGGACAACAAGAATGAAAAATAAGAAGCTGTTTTGCGTCTTAGTGACTTATCCAACTGCTGTGACACTGAGAAAGCCCAGTGGGCCACATGTGGTGGTTTGACGCACGTGGACTAAGCCTCGCCTTACACTAACAACGTTCGACTTCAGAGGAAAACGTTGGCTCCGAGGCAACTTTTCATACATCACACGGTCCTCTCTTTAGTCTCTGTGTTTAACCCTGCGGCAGAGTCTAACCTGGAGTCGGGGCTGTCAAGCTTGTTTATACCAAACACTCCCGAGAAGAGAAAGGCTATGAGCAAACAACCCACACCTGAGAAGATATTACCCTGTGTGGATTTTATGATTTTGCACATAACTGCATAATTGTGTATACTGTAGGCAGCAGTGGAAAAGGAGAAACCTACTGTATGATGAAAAATAACCATTCCTATATGCCTGAATCTGCTCATTGTGCTATACTTCTACAAGCTTAATTATCAGAGATCACTAGCCGGGCTTAATGGCGAGTTTAATAATCTGATATCGACCATGTGAAATGCAATTCAGTTCATCTAGAAGTTTCTTGACAGAGAAATAAAATTTACAACAAATTCATACAGTCATCACTCTGTAACAAAACTATGTATAGAAATGACACTTTCCCCCAATTAATCAGTATCACTTATCGAGAGCTCCTGCACCCGCCCTCAGCAACCGGTACTGGCCAAAATAATTTGTCCAAAACCAACTAGAAACCGATCTGTCATATCGCGGTCATTTCCCATAGTTGTACATTTAGTGCGAGAGAAACATGAAACATAAATCTCAAAAGTATTTCTCCAACTTTCGGTTAAATCCCCGGGGGGACGGATTGTGATTATCTGGCTCACGTCGGGGCAGCGAGCTTCCAGCACATTACTGGGCTCCATCTGACGTTACCAGAAGGATCCGCTTAGGGATGTTTAAACAGTTTGGATATGATCGATATGATGACGACTCGGAGTTATTGGATGTAAACCGCACAAAGACGGCAAAGCATTGTATAGTGCCTGTTATCTGTTTCAGTGACAGTGACCCAAGACTTGACCAAGGTCGTATCATCAAAGCTCTTCCGATAACAGTTTTGGCCAAAGGGCATGATAACACAAAAATGCAATCCTTCATCCAAATTCTTTGCATGCAATTTGACCAAAGTCACTGATATGTCAACGAGTTTGACTGTTTAGCCCAGCGAGTTTCCAGTCGTTGATGTAACCAGAATAAAATGATTCATCCCAGTTCTTTGGATATGATCTGACTAAAAGTTATTGATATGGCTTTGGGTTCTACATCCCAGCCTCGTATCATCATGATTGTTAACAGTGACATGTTTGACCAAATACACTGTTAAAGCTAAGCAACAGATGATTCATCTCAATTCTGTGGAGATGCACAAAGTTATTGATTTGACACGGGGTTGATTGTCTATTCCTGCCCTGTAACATCACAAACTGAAACCACTTCATTCTTCAGCGACCCAGCAGCGTGTGCAGTCCGACTGCAGAGTCACATCGTCACAGGACGTACTCGCCTCGCGGTGGTCAGACACAGCGATGACGACTGTTGGTGTTACATTTAGCTTGGTATGCCGTTACGTTTTCAGTATCAAAGGGCACAGTTGTGACTATGGGACGGTGCTATTTCCACTGGGCTGACTGGACCCGCCATGATCCGGTCTGCTTACATAGTTCACAGCCTACAGGTATTGTTGAATGTTGAGCACATAATGACACTTTGACTTGATATGTTTTCAAAAGCAAAGACATTGCTCAAATCGTGACTAACCTACATATAACAAGGAACACCTGTCTACTGAACCAAATATCAAAGGGTCAAAATGATGACGTTAAAATCCTACCAAACTGGAGACACACGGACCACGCTGAGACCACGTACGATCTTATCGCACGATCAGTAAGGCATTAACTGAAATCAACTCCAATCACTGACATGCCTAGCCGATGCTCATGCACCAATATCCTGTTTTTGAAACGCCGTCGCCCCTGCAGACTTGCCTGTTGCTGTGGAAACTAGACGCAGAACCCAAACATGGGTCTGACACATTCATAAATGGTGTGAACTTCTGAGAATCTCCACCGCCACCCGCCCAAACTGTAAGTTATATTCAGTGAGTCAATCAACCAACCGAACACCATCATGGGTGCGAGGTCATGTCTGCTGCCTGGCCCGTTGCTTAATCCCGTCCCAGGAGAAAATCATTAGCAAAGTTTCCTGTAAAAGACGGCACACCGTCAGTCAGTCATAACCAAAACAGTGACTGTTAACTTCCTGGTAAACAGAGAGGCATTACCTCACTTGCATGGCAAACTATCAAATATCTGCTTTGATAATGTGGGTGTCAGCACACACTTGGACACAGATGGACAGAAGCAGACATATAGTAGCTAGGCAAGAATCTCTCTCTCACACACACACATACACACACACACACCAAATATCCTCCAACCCCTGTCCTCTCGCAGACAGAGGGAGTCACTCCTGCCACTGTAACCGCTACCCGTCTATTGTCCTCTAGCAGGAATGTGCTTGGGTGCACATAACACAAATTAAGTGTCTGTCCGCGGCGAGGATGTAATCAGCGTTCCTGGATCCTGTGTGGACCGGCAGACAAAGCCGCAGTGGTCGTCTACCCATTACCATCATTCCTTCATTCCTCCTCGCTCAGACTATAATAGCAGATTGAAAACATAGAGAAGAGGTATAAACCACAACAGTAGCTTTCCACAGTAGTTTCCACTACAGGGCCAAATAGGGCGAGCCAGGTCCCCGATAGCTAATAATCACTTACTGTAATTTCACTCTAAGCAAGCTTTACAGCTACATCTTGTTGCTAAACACATTTTCAGCTGAGCTTCAGTTTATACTGTAAGTGCTGTCAATTTTATATCCTAAACATTTTGGAGTAGTCTGACAAGCCCCATTTAACCCTACTGTGGAAAAGTGGCCTCTGCGTGCGCCGTCCCGTCTTCTGTATTGTTATCTGGGCAGAAGGGAAGGGAGAGGGATGTGGAACAGAGGCCTGTCTTGTCTGGTGCAATGACTTTGAAACCAGGGAGCTAGCCAGCCACCTAACAAATGAGAAACAGGTTTGCACACAGACAACAAAACAAAAGGATATGAATTACTTTGTCCTCTAGAGCAAATGATTATGAGAGCGAGGGAAAGAGACAGAGAGAGAAAGAGAGAGAGAGAGACCGAGATGAAATGCAGTGAGAGAAAAAGAGAGAGAGTGCAAATGAGTTAAAGAGAGAACAGAGAGACAATAGCATCCTTGCCAGTGCAGTGAGGGCTAACCCATGTAACATGAAGGAATTATGGTGGCTTTAACAGCTGTCTGCAACGCTTCTCTCCTCCTTGGCTCCCCCTCTCCGACAAAAGAAGCAAGGCAGCGCAACATCAAAGCCCAGATTTGCAAGTCTAAGAAGCGGTTTGGGTGCTGGAAGAAGGTACAGAGAGAAGGCATTGTGTGGGTCCGCGGTCGACAGAGGAGACGTTAAGAGGTTTATGCTTGACTAACATTGTTCCATAGTTCTCCCTCTGGTTTCTACTGAGGCATCTTAGACATCCAGGGCCTCGAGGGTTCCAGGAGACGCAGACGCGGCAAGTGTTTGTACCAAATGAAGGGAGCTGACAAAAGGAGTACTGTCTGAGAGGAGAGAGGTTGGGAAACCGCACGGTGGGGGGATGAGGGCGTCAGTGGTCGAGGACCCTCGGAAGGACAGAGACCTCGTCACGGTCTCAAAAAGCAAAAAAACAAAAGCCTGCCCCGGGCTTCTGTAAGGATAGGACAGTGGGAAGCTATTGTGACATGCTGTACACACATACACACATGTTCATCGGATTGCCAAACACAAATACACGGACACGCACATATACTGCGCATATGTGTGTTAAAAAAAAAGTGGTATGTTCTTGATCACAGGCTGACTAGGACAAGAGGAGACCTCAGTCACCCCCACCATGACCACAACTAGAGTGCCACTAAACTACAGCCCATCCAGCCGCTGTGGGCTGACTGCAGCCTAACTCAGACAGCATGAATGCAATGGATGTCTCCACTGGTTTGACAATGCGATGTACAGTACAGTGTAGCACTTCACTACAGAGAGGTTTGGTTTACTATAATGAAACCACAGGCTCCCCAGCTAAAGAACAAATGCAGCATGGGTTAACCCTATACAGTAACCCCTGACCACAATATGGTATATTGTGTAATGAAACTGCGGCCCAAATATTCAGAAAAATCTACAAAACATATCACCACAATACAGCTGCCTTCACTCATCGACTGGTACAATATTGGTAAGGCTGTATGGAGACACTGTTTCACAGTGCGCCAGCAGCACTGTGTGCATTATATAGATGTATCTACTGTAAAAGTTTTCACTGCATGCAACAGATGCATTAGTGAACTGCAGCTACACTGGTGTTCCAACCTCTCTCTGTTCTGTTCTCTTGTTCTCTGCAAAAGTCAGACGGCTCAACAATGCTCTGGCAACCAGTTGCTTCAGAGAGGTTTTGACTTCCCAACATATTAAACAGAAGAAGCTGCAGAGGCCGCTGCAGCACTAGTAGAGGACAGACGCAGGGTAGATGACGAGAGACTTTTAGAACGGCTGCCGCTGTACGTCTTATGTGGGATAAAGCTAAAGCTTTGGAAATAAAAACAAAGAGTTCCTCCGGTTTGTGGTACACGTCGATGGAAAGTTATATTTTTAACTCTGTGCTAGGTGACAAGGAACAAACAGCAAGCTGTGACACGCACACACACATAAATACATGTTTAAGGATATTTACATGGTAACAAGTGTGCTCAGACAGAAAGACAGACACACACACAGATGCACACAGACACAAACAGACACACACACTTCATATGGACAGGCCTCTGAACAGCCGTGTCAGACAGGTTGAGAAGGAGACTATGGTGTCCAAAGATGAGGCCAGCATTACACCACCGCAGGTTTCCCATGGAAGGACGGGGCCTAGCTCTGCTCCCTCACATACTGTACATCAACAAAATGTTCAACACACACACCAGACACACACACACACACACACGCACACACACGCACGGACACAATCCTGACTACAACATTGCGTGAATGAAGGGGTTTGATGAACTGAGCTGGCCCTGCCTGCAGGTGCTGAAATATTTACAGTGAGTGGTTCCTTAAGGAGCCTGCCAATAAAATGAACCATGTTAACAGAAATATAATGGGTGAAAAAAGAGTTAAATTACCCTGCAGTGACCAACCTAGCTTAACAGAGGCCAGCGCTGCAGTTCCTCTTTGTATTATTGTTAACAAGGTTATAGAAGTGGCGGCCTCGTGTTGCTACCAGCCAGCCTGCAACAGAAATCACTCAATACTCATGCAAAAGACTGAATTTTATTTAAGTTCAGTTGAGTTCCAGGTGGGGGTGTATCTGATTAGCATTTCAAAAAGGAAAGTTGCTTTAACTGCTAACTGAAAGCGTTAAAGTCCACAAAAACATCATTTTATCGAGTGCCCACAATGTTGTAGGTTTGAATCCCGTAAAAACTTTTGTCATGTGATCACTCTCCACCATCCATCTTGAATCTCTTCTATCTCAGATAACGCAGTAATACCATAAACCTCAAAGGAAGCATTTGAACCTGGTCGACCGAGACTAAAAAGAAAAAGACGGGTGTGTGTGATGTATTCACAACACTGCGGGCCGTGAATGACAAACAACCTTCGCTAAAAGCCCTCTTCTCTCTACTCTCGGCTGTATACTGTCTCACTAAAGAAGTAATGAAAACACTGTAGAAAGAAAAGCCACTGAAAAATCTCATTCTGCAGTCGACATCACTGCACAGCACAGGTTCATGAACTTTTTCAGACTGGGACCTCAACTGAGTCGATTCACGGTCACCATGCGGCCCAGGGTCATTAAAACAAACCAACACTTTTGTCATGCGAAGACCCACCAGAAACAGTCCTGCGACCCCACTGGGGTCCCGACCCCATGGTTTAAGACCCTCTCTTGTAGTTCGTAGGCCAAGGCCTCGGCCCTATTGGAGAAGATAAAAGCATGTTTCTTTAACTGCTCACACATTGGCATGTTTGAAGGGATTTACATAGAAAATAAAACATCAGATTCTAGCAGCTCAGCCCTAATCAACATGATAATTACATAAATCTCCTCATGTCAGAGAGAGAGCTTCCTCTGGGACAAACTACACAGGGGGAGGAATTACTCACATATATACACACGCAGAATCATAATAGACCGATGGCTTGTCAGATATACACCACGGAATCATAATAAAATCCCACAGCATGTCAGAGAGAATGAGAAAACAAACTACTCTAAATACCGGGGGTGAGCTGGGATGGATGAGCAGGATTTAACTGTAGATGTACAAAGAGAAAAGGGGGGTGGTGGAGGTGGAGTCCGATTGACCTGACTGGTATTCACTGTATTTCTCATGAAACTCTTGGCTGCAGAGCCGTGGTGGAGCGTTGGGGAATGCAGTACATTGTTTTTCAAAAGGCTGGAACGGGACCAAATGGTGGGTTGCAGAAAGATGAGAACGGGTCCCCAGAATATTGAGGAGTAATTGATGTCAAACGTTACTGGCAGCATTATGTTGTTAAAGCTTGTTTTTTTTTTTGTCTTTGCAATATAAGGTACGCTCGAGGGTTCAGAAGCTTTAGATGCACATCCTATTCATCACTAATCAAGCTCCCGTTCTTACGCAGTGACGAGAGAAATGGTTTCACTCCCCCACTGACTTAGGCTAGCATCGGCCCGAGCTCTGTGGCCTTGTGCAACGGAGGGCCAGTGGAGATGGAGCGGTTGTTGGGATATCTCAGGTGTCTGGGGACTGCTGCCTTTCTGGAGCCCTCGGGTGAGTTGATGGACGGAGGCACTACTGTACACAGAAAGCTGGGAGCTAAAGTCTGGAGCCTGTGGCCTGGGAAGCTACTCTAAAAGGCCTGGGAATATGAAACCACCTACGACCTCTGAGCTCTGGGTGCGATGCTGCGTGTGCAAGTTTCAAATTCAGCATGGCAGAGTGTCAGTCCTGCTACGAGACAGACAGGTCCGCAGAGGACTGTATATCTGCTGACATGCCTCGAAAGGCGCTAGACAGTGAAAGTGAAGAACTCCTGATGAATTAGGATGAGTCATAGATCCACATACACACATATCCAAACACACACACACACACACACGCATGCGCTCACATACATACGCATTTGAATACATGCACAGACGCAGACAATCACGTGCACACGCGCTGACATTACATGCACACAAACACCTTTTCACTTATTCACCCCGTCTGTCAACACTCTCATCACTGTCCAGAGGAAAAAGAAAGCGGTGAATAAGATGAGGAGACGGAGGAGAGGGTGAATCCTGGATGCTGGTCTTGTTACTCCAGCAGCCAGAGCTGCCTGGCAGCTGTTCAGGTGGACAAAAGCTAAAATCACCCAGCAGCCAATCTATCTAACCTTTGGTTTGACATAGGCTTGCCTTTAATAATTACCGTGAGGATTTTTATTATTGCGTTATTCTCTAAGGCGTTCTGCCTGAGAAGGCCAAGTCCTTCTCACTCAACACGGACATTTACCATGCAACCTGGTGCAGAAGTGCGTATCGTGCATAGCTGAGTATGACTGTATCCTCGCCAATCTATGACTGTTCTGTTTGTCTCTGAAGTTATCCTCACCAGGAAGCTATAATGATAATGATCCTCTCTCTCTCTCTCTAAGGACTGACTTAGCATCTGACCCACTGACTCACACAGTTTGTATCTCGTTGCCATAGCAGCAAGATGTCTGAACACGCTGTACACGATACATCTTCAACTCCAATAAGTCAACTGGCAGCCAATATCTGACCTTTGGGTTGATAAAGGCTTTCCCTTAGTAATCACCATGGGGATATTTTGTTTATTTGTTTTTATTATTCCACTGGGCGAGTTGACTAAGAAGACATATTTGACTGGGAACTACAACTGCCTGGACAAGATAAAGACTGTGATAATACAGAATAAATGACTCGCTCTCAGGGATCGCACTGCTGTACAACGATGGACTATTAATAATGAGTCAGTGTGGGAATGCGTTCACGTATCGTTCATTAAGATATTTCAGTAATTCATGTCATGTTGCTAGGAGGACAATGAATGTTAGCATGCACATAAAACATCATCAAAATGCAAGGCTCAGTGAGTGGTCAATGTTGAACCTTCGCTTAATGACACAGTTTTCACTTTCCAGCCAGATTCTCTTTCTCGCTCTGGTAATGCCTACGAGGACAGGTCAGTTAAAAAATATCTCATTTCCTCCGGTGCCCAGCCCAGCTCCGAAGATAAACAGCAGAGAAGTGTAGGTTTTCTCCCGGGATCAAATTGGACAGCGCTCCCTTTCATCGGCTTCTCTCTCTCCCCCCGTCCCTCTGATCAGTCACTGTGTAGGTTAACCTGCCTGTAGCTAATATCTCCCAAAGGGTTACTGACCCCATTCAACCTAAATCTACTGCAGTTAGAGCCACAGTCCTAGATCAACAGCACAGCCGGCCCACTTCACTTGAGGGCAGTGTTTCTTAAACAATGGGTCAGGACCTAAAATGTGGCTGTGTGAATGTGGACAAAAGTACTGATATGTGTTGATGAGCCTGAGTCGCAGGGCAAGGCGAAATTTAGTCATTTTGGATAATGAGAGGGGAAAGTTTAAGAACCCCTGCTGTAGGTTGAAAACAAGATCACATATCAGTGGTGAAACTAAGATCTAACAGCAGAAATAAGTGAGCAGAAATACGGTCTAGTTGATGAAATTGTGAAAAAGACAATTTGCTTTTATTTGTTTTGTTTACAGTATCAGTGAAGATGAAACAGGACGGCCATTGCGAAAAGCGCATGTTGCAGGAAAAGCACCAGGAAGGATATGAAACGCTTTACCTCTAGTACTGATTTCTCACATTCCCATTACCTGAATGCACAGTGTATGGGTTCAGACACCCACAAACACTTACACAGATGTACAAATGTTCTTACACACACACAAACACACGTACACACACACATGCTCACACAAACATTCACATATATTGTCGGGTGCCCCCACAAACATACAAAGATGTACAAATGCCCTCCTACACACACACATCCACACAAACATTCATATGCAGGCAAGTGCATCTGCATATAAACACACACACACAAACACATACATAGATGTACAAATGTTCCCTCTCTCTAACACACACACACAGACACACACACCCACAGCAAATACCTCCCTGTCATGCCTGCTTCCAACAACACAGCCAATCTAACCGCAAACTAATAGTCCTGGGCTGCTATCTCCAGCACATTACCCCCGGGAACCACACACACACACACACACACACACACGCACACGCACACGCACACGCCCATGCACACGCCCACGCCCACACACTCACACACACACACAGAGTGCACTCACGCATGTATC
>OMOV01092291.1:0-13573 GCA_900312565.1 Beryx splendens
GTGGGAGCGGCGAGGGTACAAGAGATGCAGTGTCTTCTCTGGAAAGAGGGCGAGGGATGTGGGGAGGGGGTCACTGTTTGACTTGAGGAGTAGAGGTTTAATTTAGCTCTGGTCAGCCAAGAGAGAAAGAGAGAGAGAGAGAGAAAGAGGGAGTAGGAAAGAAGTTTGCACTCCAGCCGTGAGTATCCTCTTGATTTTTATTTGAGTAAAAACTTCTCTCTCTCATGTTCTTTTTATTCTCATGGTTACCCAGCCAGTTGTTAAGCAAACAGTACATGAGTCATTTGGAGTAATTGGTAGGGGGTTGAGCTACTGTAAGCACAGATGTGGATACTTGAGCAGCAGGAGTGAGACTATGTAGTAAGTATTGCGTTGAAATTTTACTGTTAGCTGGAATCTTTGCTGAAGTGACTGTTTCTAGACGAGTCAAAATCCAGATTTGTCATACGAATAGAGTTTTCAAAGTTAAAAAAGTGCAAGCTACTGAGTTAGTGATGTGTTCTGTGTAGTGGATGTTTTTGCATTTGATGCCAGCAGTACAGTTTAGTTGATTGTATCGCAATATGCAAGTGTTGTGGTGTGTGGTATGTGTCATTTCTAGGGGCTCTTATATGATGTTAAAGTGTCTAGCATTCTCTTTTGCCCCCATCCCTCCCTCTATTGGTATTTGATGGAAATGTGTATGTCAGGCTCCCGCTATTACAAATCTACTGGTAAAGATTCATTTTAATCTTTGTATTGATGTAGTAGATCATTAATACCTCTTTTCTCTCATTTGTGTTTCTCTTTCTCCGTGCTTTTTTAGACAGATCATCCCTCTACCGCCCAGTGGCAGTTGGATAAGTGGCTGAAGAAGGCCCGGAAAAAATCTTCCAGCAGTGAACAAGATCCCACCCAGAGCATTCCAGGACGCCTGCCCTCTCTGCGTACCCACAGAGCCCCATCTCCAGCTAGGACTTGGGACAACAATCAGGAATACAGCCCTAGCCAAAGCCCTATTCCCAGCCCACAGTTCAACTACAGCCATAAGCACAGCCCTCTGCCTAGTCCCGGTTACAGCTTCTGCCCCAGCCCCAGCCCATTCCCCAGCACCTGTCCAAGTCCTAGCCCTAGCCCAAGGCACAGTCCTATCCCCAGCCCAGTTCCAAGTGTTTGCCCCAGCCCATGTGGGAGCCCAAGAGCCAGCCGAAGCCCTAGCCCTATACCCAGACACCCCCCAAAAAGCCCCAGTCCCAGCCTTCCTCCCTTCAGCCCTCATCACTACCCTCAGGTGCAGAGTCCTCAACAGCTGAACCAAACACAGCCTAGCATAACAACCAGTCCCCATAGGACAAGAATTAGGCCATGGATTGCTCCGGTGCCCAACACTGATATCAAGAGCAAGCCCAGAAATAGCCTGTCTGCCCAGCCACCTCCTCAACACAGGCCCAAGTCTAAACCCACACAGGATCAAGACCAACACCAAAGCAGATCCAAGGTCAAAGACAAGGCCTCTCCAGTTGTGAACTCCAACCAGAGCCACAACCACAAATCTAGGCCTAAGCCTAATTTTCATCCAAGCTCTAAACAACTTGCTGCAGCTCCCAAAGCCAAACACGCATCAAAATCTGAGCAAATCCAGGGTAACAGACCCAACCACAGCTCCATTCAGAACCCCAGACCTATATTTCAGCCTAGCTCACAAAGTAGCCCCACAAGAGCAAAGCACTTAGCTCCCACAGCCCCTACTCGTGAAACCAGCGGCAAGGCTGGTCACGGTTCTCATTCTCAATCTACCTCTAAAGCTGCTACCAATTCTGGTACTGTGCCTAACTCTAGATCCAGCCCCAGCCTAAAACCTAAAGCTAAGTCGTGGGAGGTCCCAGCCCCAGCTGCTGCCCAGGTCTCTCACACTAAAACATCACAGAAGAAACCCCAATCCAAGGAACAGGAGGTTGACCACAGAGAATCGAACCTGACCCAGGCAGAGAGAAAACGAGAGAGAAAAGAGGACAAATATAGGGAGAAACAGCGGGAGAAACAGGAGAGAAAGGAAGACAGGAGACTGGCGGAGGAGCAGCTACTGAGACGTCCCTGGATCCAGAGTTCAGAGGAAGAGGAGGAGGAGGAGGGAGCAACAGAGAGGCAGAGGAGGAGAGAGGAGACAGCGAGAGAGGAGAAGAGGAGGAGGAGGGAGCAGCAACAGAGAGGCGAATGGCAGGCAGTCCAGCCCAAACAGAGACCTCATACCAACACCGAACGGCACCGCCTTCAGGGAGACCCACACCACCAGGGGCGGACAAGAAAGGGAGGCAGAAGTGAGGAGAGAGCCTCACAGCCAGTCCCTTCACCTCTGGTTTCACATTCCCCCACTCCGCATATCCCATCCTCCTCCTCCTCCTCTTCGTCTTCAGGTTCAGATTCAGAATCTGAATATCAGGTTAACATCACCAAAGTTCCAGCAGATTCCACGTCCCACAAGAGACTCGCCCAGAGAGGGCAACAGGGTCCAGGCAGACCCAAAGACAGCAGGCCAAAGGTGGTGTGCCCCCCAGGACCCGCCCCAGGTAACCCAGGTGAGGGACAGCAGAGTGAGGGGAAGAAGAAACTCTACACCCTGGTCCCATTTGGACGAAGTGAACAGACCACAGCCCCTGCCCAGCGAGGGCTGAGAAATCTGGTGGTGCAGATAGACCTCAGTCTTCTCAAAAGGGTCCCGGACACCACTACCGGTGACACTCACAAACACACCTCTTCTTCCTCGTCTTCCTCATCAACCAACCCCAAGGCCAAGCAAAGAGAGGCCATGAAACACCTGTGCGTCCCAGAGACCGTGAATAGAGATAGCAAAAGGAAACGCAAGGTAGCGAGCGCACATACTTGCTTCTCTCTTCTTGTGAATGTGATGTGATAAACTTATCTGTGAAAGCTTTCATGCATGAGTATGAGACAGAAAGTGTCAATATAGGCTTGTTCTTCAATGCATACTTGTGTGTGTCACCAGTTGGAGAATGGTGTGTCACACAGAGAAAGCAAGAGGAGCACCTCCTATGCAAACGACCTCTCAGGCCAAACAGAGTCTTCATCTCAAAAGCCTCTGCACAACCTTGCAACTGAGACCATACACAACGGGTGAGACCACAATGCACACCATTGCCTCGCGTACACACAAGTATACTCATATGCACAAATACATGTATTCACATTGTTACATTTACATCACTATGACAAGATCTCCTATTTTTTGTGTGTGTGTTTGCAGGTACTTGGAGGAGTACTTGGACAATAAGAGGCCATTGTCCCCCTTGTCACCACTGTCTGACAGCCCCGAGCCCACCAAGTCTCCCATCAAAACACAGCATTCAGAGCAGCATTACTCACACACCCACAAAGACAGAGACAAGAACAGAGATTCTGCTTTAAAGGTAAGACAAAAAACACAACTTAGACCATTCCAACTCCATCACCTGCAGCATGTTGGCTTATTTGATCTCTTTTTGACCTCTCAACCCAGCCAAAGATGGAGGTAGAATTTGTAGGAGTGGCAGGACAGCCCCAGCCGGAGTCCTGGGGCCCCCCTATAAGGCAGCCAGCGGGACACAAGGGGACCATACCAAGCCATGAAACGTGAGCGATCACATTCACCCAGTGCAGACAATGCATCACACAATGCTGTGGGACAGATACACACTCTTGTCAGTATGAGTTTTACTGATGTCATAAATCACTGTCTGTGACTCTTATCGCTTTCTCTTTCTCTGTCTCTCTTCTCTTAGTCCACACCATGCTGAGTACTACATGCACGAGGCCAAGAGGATGAAACACCGCGCAGACGCCATGGTGAGTCCTCCGCCTTACACACACTGTCGTCAATGAAGGAAGATGTGATGTGGTTGTATCATTGATTTTTACTACGCTTCCATCTTTCTCTCCCATCCTTACCTGTCCTGAATGTCTCTTTTCCAGGTGGATAAGCTTGGGAAGGCTGTGAATTACGTTGACGCTGCTCTCTCCTTTATGGAGTGTGGGAAAGCCATGGAGGAGGGGCCGTTGGAGGCCAAGTCTCCTTATACCATGTACTCAGAGACAGTAGAGCTTATTAGGTAAATCACATAAAGTCCCCAGCATGTATAAACATATTAAGTATGAGTAAAACACAGACACACACAGATAGACAGACACACTCATATGTATGCAAATGCACGAACTGCAGCTCCATAAGTAATAGTCCCGTGTCTTCAGGTACGCTATGCGGCTGAAGAGCCACACTGGTCCTGGGGCGAGACAGGAAGACAAACAGCTGGCGGTTCTGTGGTGCGTATGTCATCTCTTTTGTTTATACCCCATCTGTCATCAAGCTGAAGGACCTTCATTTTGGGGATGATTTGTGGTTCGCCTGAGTTTCTTTGAATTGTTCTTGTGTGTCCGCAGTTTCCGATGCCTTGCCCTCCTTTACTGGCAGATGTTTCGTTTGAAGAAGGACCATGCACTGAAATACTCCAAAGCTCTGCTGGACTATTTTAAGGTATCTTTAAAAAAAAAAAAAGACAAGCCTGATTTGCCTTTCACATAGAGATCAGGTTACCAAGCTTTTTGAGGCATTGTCGTTTCAATATCTAGACAATGTTTGGTAGAATGAAAACATAGGATAGGATGGATGGATGGGATTTGGATGACTTCAAGTCTTATTTATTATGTCATTCCAGAGTTCTCCCAAAGTGCCTACCACACCCCCCTTTTGGAACGACTCTGGGAAGTAGGTGGATAAAAACTTCATATGACTTCATATGATAAGCTATCTCTATTTTTACCATTTGCTTCCAGTGGGATTGATCCCCATCTTCCTGTTGTGCATGTGTTTTCATCCCCAGGGGTACTGGGGGACCGCCTTCTTCGCTCTTACCCAACGCCAAACCCCTCAGTCTGGGGTCACATGGGGGCAGCACCTCCCCCTCTCTCATCAGCATTCCCCAACGTATCCACCAGATGGCAGCAAATCACCTAAACATCACCAACAGCGTCCTGTACAGCTATGAGTACTGGGAGGTGGCAGACAACCTCGCCAAGGAGAATAAAGGTGAGGAAGCCCGTTGCTTCTCAGATCCACCAAACTGATGTATGTGACTGATTACATAAAAATAAAATGCATGCAACAAAAAAAAAGACAAACGTCACATTCATGACAACAGGTTTTTAAAGCATTACCTTCCTTGTTCTACACAGAATTCTTCAACTACTTGAATACTCTGTCTGGACCATTGACGCTCCACAGTAGTATTGCTCATGCAGTCCAGTACACCAGGCAGGCTCTTCAGTGGATACGCATCAGTGCCAAACTCAACTAGCAAAGAGATTTAATCTGTCTATCGGAGCCCCAGGCCTCACTAAGAAGAGACAAAGGCCTCTGTGCAGCGGATATGGTTGCACTAATACCTACTGTGCTGTGAAATACAGATGGATGGACTCCCATGGAGCCCGTCATCAGTCTTACACCTGCTGGACTCTAATAGAATGTGGAGGTGATCACCGTCCAGGGCCTTACTCTGTGCAAAGTCTTCTGAACCATGGCCTCGTTATTCTCAGCCCTGCCAGGACACTATAGTGAAATGTGCTGTTATTTCACCAAAGTGAAACAGAGCAATCTCTGAGCTCCTCCCGGAATAATCACAAACACCTTCTTCCTCATCAGTGGATTGACCTGAAGAGTTGTGTGCACTGTGGATTTGTTGTCTCTAACCTTTTTGCCAAATGTTCCATAGTGACACGAACACAGGACTTCCATGGCACGTTCAAGTGCATCTGTGAAGACTTTTTCATATTTTGGAGAGAATTAATCATCATCCAGTGGACAGGTTTCTCGGGGCCGAATGGTAACAAATGTTAAAGAAAACCAACAGTGGATTTAGGGATTTTTGATATTGTGAAATCGTGAACCACTTTCTCCGAAGTAGCAGACTTGTCAGCATCTTTTGCTTATGAGGGTTTTTTAATGGCTTGGACTTCTTAAATCTGTGACATTTTCACTTTTATGTGTCTTTTTACTGTGCAATATTTGATGGATTTTCTGTTTTTAGGGGGAAAAAACAAGAAAAAATATCAGAGCATAATGTGTTGGTGAGTCCAGTAGCCAACTTTCAAGGTTCCTTCTATGCAACATTCATTTTTGCTCCTGTTTTGAGTGTCGGATTCTGTAATTATTTTGTATGTACTGTATGTATAATGGGGTTGAAGAAGTCACTCAAAAGTCCTCTAGTAAATTTCTTCTCCTTTGTCTAATTCAAGAGTGTGCTTTTGAATGTGTAACGTGATTGGTGGTGCAGCTCTCTGTCATGCTGACCAATGCAGAACTTGTGGGTTTGACACAGAGACTTGTCCCATAATGAAAGGATAGGCCTTTACAGCACGAGTGACACAACTTACATATCTATTCTTTGATACTGATATTTACATTATTTTGAATCCCTTTCTTTATTATTAAGATAAAGCACAGATAATCCCCTTCTTCCCCGACGCCAGCCACCAACCTTGCTGTCTGCACCACATTTGAATTGCAATATCCTTGGAAAGTTGGAAACAACAAAATAGGCTAATATTACAGCAGTACATCTTCAACATCTCTTGTATATGGTTATCATGAAGGATTTACACCACCTTTGCATTGCAATGCTCCTTATGGAAACAACAGTATAAGCATCAGCACCTGTAAACAGGCCAGCTTATGCCTACAATATTGCAAGACTCCATGAAATCAGCTTGAAAAGAAGTAACCTACCTGCTGAGGATTGTAGCTCAATGTGATGGGCAAAATATTAAGGAAATGAAATTAACCACAAAGTTGCCAAAAACAGAATTAAGTGACCAATGGTTAAATGCCATTGTACAACTGAAACAAAGATGGAAACATGTGTAAGCCAGTGTATAAGGAACACAATTTTCCAGTGTCACATCATCTTAGGCTCACTTCCTTGCCCTCTCCATCATATACGGGTGGGCGATTTGAATTATAAATTTTGTTTCTATTCAGATTCAGAGCATTCCAACACAGCTGAGCTGCCTTCAACAGCTAATGAGACAATGACAAAGAGAGTTGGGCCAGGTTTTTCAATGGCTGCCATATTGCTGCGCATGGGGAAGTGTTAGCTGCAAATATTAACAATACCCCCCCTAACAGCACCATAAGGGATAGCCAGCATGCTGAAGAACAGCTGGCATAGATTCAGCTTTAGGTTTACAATGGATGAAGGCGCAATGTCCAATTAATCAACGACTCTGAGAGGCCCCTGGGCACCTGATTGAATACCGCACCACTCCACAATACATCTTTATTATTTTAACAGTTGACTAAACATCTTTGTTGGCATGGTGGGATTTTATTTGTTATTCAAATTGCTCTCTGTCCTCCTGGAAAGGAAGAGGATCATGTAAGTTCTCCCTCTCTCTTTCTCTCTCTCTCCCTTTCTCTCTCCCCTCCAGCTCTCTCACACACACAGGGCAAGAGAGAGAGAGTCAGACTCATTAGTCAGGCCAGTTCTAGAGAGACCAATCTCTCTCACACATCACGCTTTCTGATTCTCCAGCACAGTAAACTACTTCCTGCTGCACCAATAGAGACTCTGCGCATGAAGCCTCAGCATCCGCTGTCTGCTACCATAGCAACAGTTAAAGAGAACAGCCAATAAGGGGACTCTTTGGGACACGACAAGCCTCGGATCAATAATATCCCATTGTAAACTAGTCCAGCGCCAGACTAGACAATAAGTTTTTTTTCGTTAGCAGAGATAATTCTGTTCTGACCTACATTGTTCTGACAGACAATTTGACTCTGCTGTCCTTGTGGCTCGGGTATCGCTATTTTACGCATGGATACGTTTAAATTAGCCATGATCTATTTAAATAGGACAGTCCCGTGCATTAATCGATTCCTTCATGTCCTCGTAGAATATAAAGAATTTGCCCAATTTACCTGCCTTTATTGATCTCTTAGGAAAGGAGAAATAAGTCGGGATGACATCGCCCACATTTCAAATCACTTCAAAACAGACACGGTCACAGCAAGCCAGCATCAGGATAAAATGTCTACTTGGTGTCAGTGGCTGTACTGTTTTCCTGTGCCTTTCTGATGCTGAGTTGTTATTCAGCTGACATTCCCTTTTGTGCTAAAGGATTATCATATAGAAAAGGGATGTAACGGATCGAAATTGAACCCAAAGCAGCTCAGCTAACACGCATTTTGTCACCAAGGTGCAGCCTCGGTGATAAAAGATAAAAACCCTGCACCTTTTTTTCTTGAGAGTATATATGTTATTATCAACAAAAAATGAAAAAGGTTTGGTGTGCCACTCATTGTTACAGTGTGCCACCATGTTCACAGCCTCTGGTTGTTCTGCACATGCCCGCGCCTCTGCGTCACGGCCGGCTCTGATCCGTCAGTGCATGTGCCAGGTGTTCTGAGGACAACTGTGCCAGGAGCCAGACGGCACACAAGCGAGAATAGAAAAAAAAACATAGAATATTTGATTGGCTGTCTACAGCAGGAAAGCAAACCGTGTGAGCGCATTATTGCAGAGGAAGCCACACACACGCACAGTGCCATAAGCTCTCGTTTTAACTCAGTCACGGAGACATTTTTCAGTGTTGAACGGGTGTCAGGATGTGATAACAGACAGTTCAAACAACTGTTGCCACGAACAGTTCACTCATATCTGCAAAAAGACTGTGATTATGCCATTAAACGGATCAAAATTGAACCCAGGCTTCATGAGCCACACTAAAATAGTTCAACTGATACGCACTCTCTCCACACGGTGGCAGCATTACCAAACAACTTCAAGCCCACGGCTTCAAACCGAGCTAAACAAGAGGAGGAGCCGGGCTGAGCTGCGTCAAGCTTAACGGGGAGCTCCAGGACAATACCGGAAGTTTTCCATGTTGTCTTCAAAATTAAAGCAGAAAATTTACATTGTTGGTGCGTTATGGAGAGGTTATTTAAGATAGAAGCCAGGTCACATTTGAGGGCCTAACCACAAAAACACACGAATACATACTTCTAGCTGACTTGACACTTGATACTGGAGTGCCCGGACTGTAGCCTTTAATGGGCTTTTCTGTTTTTGTGGCAGCCAATTATGTTATCTTGCACAGGCCCATATACTATGTGCTGGGGGAAAAACACAGTAATAGTATTTTCCTTTAGAACAAATTCATCACTGATTCTTTATTTTCACCTTAGTTCTTTGTGACAAGTACATCGCAACGAATACTCATCAACAGTTTTATTTTGAAATCAGACCGGAATTCGCGTTTCTTATTGCGGCTTTCTTGACCCTGGCTCGAGGAAGGAAACGGCAAAGGCATCAGGCGGTTAGAAATGGAGAGCGAAGGGACTGGGAGGGTGAGGAAAATGTTGAAGAGACGCGGCATGGCAGTGTGACAAAACAAGAGGGGACCTCAGTCCATCAGAAGCTGTTCCTAGGCGAATAAAGTCAAGGTTGAGAAGTCGAGCTAACTGTTCGTTTCGCTCTGGTCTTGCCTCGTCTGGTCATCAGCGTGCACGACGTCTCGGCTTGTAGGCTCTCTGCAGAAGTCTGTGGCCACCAGCCCCGTTTGAGAGGATAAAAGGTAAAAGCAAGTGACTTCCGTTGGGGGAACCGACACTTTGAGCCGTTGTTTGTTTACAGACGTGACTAACGTTAGGCTACACCTCTGTTTATTTGCACAACCATGCACATAACCTCATTCATTGTTTGGGCAATTAACGTTATGCAAGCTATTTTCAGCGAGTGCAGGCAACGTGTAATTGCACTCGGAAAGAGTGGTATTGTTACTTGCTGGAGCTGACATAGTGTTACTCGTGTCGTGGCGCTGCGACACGCATGACAAACTAGCGTTTAGGTTAGCGAAGCTAGACGGCTAACAGTTAGCTGCTTACACGTTAGCTTAAACAAAAGTGGCACATGTGGCTCACAGCCTACCTGTCAGTAGCAGGAGACTTGCCCGGGCTTGCCCTTGGACGGGGTTTGTGAGACCACCTCACGGAAGCATGTAAATAATAATAGCATAGCCTGTATGTTGAGCAAAGGCTGCACGACAAAAATAAATAATTGCATAAATAAAACAGATATAATAACATGTCAGTCACAAGTAACGTTAAAAGTGACACTGCTCGTCGGTGTCGTTTGGCACCTTCGTTACTGAACTCAGTGGTTTTGTTGACTTCGGTCAAACCTAATGATGTAATCAGATTACTTTCAGTTACTTTTGGATTGCTTTTCTTCTTTAATCAGTTGATTAATGAAGTAAATGTATACATCGTAATATGAACAGTGCTATTATCATCGAGCTACAACCACCATTATTTTAAGATGTATGGGAAGCTGTTTGCGTCCATTATAATTTCACATTCAAAATCCATTTCCCCTTTAAATATGTTTGCAAGTAATCCATGAAGTAAGTTCAGTGGTCTGGTTTTACTAACCTAACGTTACCTGCAGTCTGGTTTCAGGGTCTTGAGCCCAGCTTTGAGTCTGTGTGTTTGAGTCACTTTAGTTTATGAATGGCTCCTCCTTTGCTTTCAGGTGGCTCAGTATGAGTCGAGATGCGTGGACAAAGAAGAGAGCCAATGCCAATGATGACAATGGTTGGGCAAGTAGGGTGAGTATCTGTCATCTCATAACCAGGTCTCAGAGCACCCTGTTTGTGGCAGGAATTATCCCATATTTAATGGACATTGACCCCACTCCTACCCACAAGAAATACAGTATATCGGCTGTATCACTTTAAGCTGGAATAACTTTTAGGTAGCTAGATGGGCGGATACATGGTGCGTTATAATACAGTGCTGAGAGTGAAAAAGAGAGATGTATTGGTGGCTAGGTTCCATTGAGTAAAAACAAATCTCCTGCATAGTGCCCCTCAGATCCCTACTGGCCAACTGGAAGTGGACCATCCTATTCTTTCTCTCTTCCCCCCCCCCTCCTCATCGTAGCCAGCCAAGAGCTGAAAGCAGTTCACTAGCTGTCTAATTAGTAAGGGTAGATGGCCAGACAAAATTTCAGCACAACTGTGACAAGTGTTGCACACAGCCTGCTGTGTATGTTGGATTATAAACTGTATTCTTTAAAACAGTAATTTATTAGCTTCTAGCACTGGCTTGTAAAGCTGTGCTTGGATGTGACATTATTTATACAGCTCAAAGCTGAGTGTGACTCACTGCTGACTCTGCAAAACGCCCAAATGATCTATCCACTTTGTCCTACTGCAGTGTCATGGTTTTAGCAAATTTTCTGCTAAGTGTCATTCACCATCTTCATTTCTGTCCTTGTTTTGTCCGTAGGGCGGCTACATGGCTGCCAAGGTCTCTAAGCTGGATGAGCAGTTTAAACTTGACGCCCCCAGAGAAAAACAGAAGGAAGGGGCGTGCTCCAACATTTTCAGTGGAGTGGCCATCTATGTGAATGGATACACAGGTAACATTATACCACATCCATCTATCTAATTTAGCCTGTGAAGGCAAAACATTAAACAACTCAACTCAATCCTGTACTTTCCTATAACCTCCTGACTTTTCTTAACATTTAAGTGGTCCTCAAGTTTCTTTAACGACATCAGGGATTAAATGGCTGCGAGACTGAGTGGATTTGGGACTGTGAAGCATGAACTGAGATGACTGTTGTGTGAGAGCGAGAGAGACGGAGGGAGCAGGAGAGCTGCATAATTGGGAGGGTTCATATAAGGTACAGCTGCAGACATGAGCCACAGTTAACACTGTCACGACTTGAACTGCACATTGCTGCAAGTTCTGTACTTCTTTCTTGATTTCTGATTTCGATTCTCACTCTGTCTCAGACGTGTAGCAGTCAATTTTCCAACACATTTCGCGCTGTGACGTTTTCTACATGTTTTTACACAACTCTAGCTTGGCGCTCTTCTTGTTCCCCTCCCTGTTTCCTCAGCTCCTCCCTGTCATCTGCATGAACGATAGATTGGATATGTAAGAATATCCCAGAGGAGCATGGGGGGGGGGAATCTGTATGCTTGTTGAGTTGTATTTGCATTCTTATTTTAGCTCTCCTTGTCTCCCCTCATCTGACAACCTGAAATAATTATTCCACCTTTGATATATGAAATCGCTGTTGGAAACCTGAATATAATGCTTTACATAGCTATGCATGATCTTGTTAATGGTCACTGAAGGAAGTCAAGAGTCTTAAGAAGGCCTTAAAACGACTCATTTCCAAATTGACGTATTTTTTCAGAGTTGTCAGTCACTTGTATTTTATCATTCATTTTGAATTGCAAGCAGATGTTCAGTGATAGAAAATCATTCAGTATTATAATTTATGTGCCCTCTTACGCAGTCAGTTTTCCAGTGGGATTTTTGCTGAACAACAATCACAAAAGATGAAAAAATATTTGAGTATTTCTCAATAAGTAGAAGCATAGCTGGCCAATTTTTCCATGTTTGTGCAGCACCATTGTGTTTAATGAGAGTGCATTGTTTGAGTATTGCACAGTGGAATGCTTTTATTGGCAAACTGCATCTGGAAAGCAGCTTGTGTCTCCCAGTCACTGTAGCATGTTTTCTAAACATGACTTGCAGGAGTTTGTGCGATGATACTTTCATGAGGCTGTTGAATTGCTGGCTGTATGACATGGTGATGTAGCACTCAACTTGAATGGCACAAGGCATCGCTCGGCATGCATTGTATTAAAACAAAAAAAGCCAGTGATGTCCAAACCAAAGCATTACTTTTCAACTACACAAGTTTTGAAGGAATTCGGAAAAAAATATATATATCATGGTGATGATTTTGTTCAGACGCTGTTTTGGGGAAAGATGACCCTACCATATGAAAAGTCTTGATGCTCAGCTTCAGTATGAAGTTCCACCTCATTGGTTAATCTATGAAGGACAGATGCATAGATGTAGGGACGTTTTCAGGTTCTGCCTGTGTGTGATCCCTTGGCCTGTTTGTTTGTGAACAGATCCTAATGCGGATGAGCTACGCAGACTGATGATGCTGCATGGAGGCCAATTCCATTTCTACTACTCTCGCTCCAAGACCACCCACATCATTGCCAATAATTTGCCCAACAGCAAAATTCAGGAGCTCAAAGGGGAGAAGGTTGTCCGGCCAGAGTGGATCACTGAAAGGTTAGTTCGTTGGCAGTTGAGTTGTGTCTGAGTGTATGTGCATGTGCACATGTTGTATTCATGTTGTATTAGTTTTATTGGACAGTATTAGCTTCAAATGACTGTGTTTACCTTGATGTCATTTGTTTAAAACAGCATCAAGGCCGGGCGTCTCCTGTCCTACCTGCAGTACCAACTGTATGCTAAACAGAAAGGCCTAAGCTTCCCAAGTGTGAATCTGTGCCAGGCTCAGGAGACCGCAGGGCCGAGCCATGGGCTGCTGCAGCAAAGCCTCAATCAAAACCTTCAACCTCCACAGGGCAGCATTCATCGCACTGTCCTCAATCATGAGCCGTCCTTATCCAGCCGCCATAATAACTCCATCTCTAGCACCAGCCACAATCAACTACACCCAGGAAACTTCCACCCTCAGTCCATCCAACACAGCCCCACTGCTCGCTT
>OMOV01092309.1:0-17655 GCA_900312565.1 Beryx splendens
TGTGTGTCGGTACCGGAAGGGAAAGGGTCGTGGTGTTTGTGTGGGTGGGGGGGGGGGGGGGGTGAGTGAATATAGTTCAGAGTGGGGCAGCAGAAGTGTAGGCATTTCTAATTTGATGTTTTAATATTATATTCTACGTGTACAGTATGGCATAATCCACTGCAGTGGTTTTCAGTGTTTTCCTCAGAAGACCCACATTTTCAGAAGCAAATTAAAGCTCATTTTACAAGCTATTACTTTATTCTGTTTAGAAGAATTTACTATTGAAAGTTATTGTAAATCAAATCTAAATAACAAAATAACATTTAATGCAAAAGTATCCAGAATAATTAGGGGACCCATTTTCATTTTCAATCCACCCACCCAGAACTCTAGCACCACTGGCCATGCATACAGGCATATGGATCATGTTCCAAATATAGTTGTAGTGCTAATTTTTGCAGTGGGTGCTGTGATAAGAACGATGGTGTTGACAAGACAAAACATGAAATGCTAAGTTATAACCCTAACTTGCATGGTATAGAGTTACAACATTTGCATCTTTGTCCATCAGCTCGTTTCCACTTCAGCCATCCACCAGTGCAGTCGCTTCGGTAGTAATTAATGTTTTCTTGACTTATGGGCTCAGAGCAAAGCCCAAACAAATGCAAAGCTGGCCCAAACATGAGCCTGTGCCTCAGTCACCAGGACAGGAGCAATGGCACAGATATTGTCGTCTAGCTCATACTTTGTGTACACAAACTGAATGAGCTTCCAGCAGATGAAAGACTCCTCCTATTTTCTCGTCTGCCATTCTGTTTGAAAGCGGCGTTAATATGCATTGTGTGGGGCCTGGCGGGATATTGCAGGGCATAACAAACATTGTGACTTCCCCTCAGGATTTTTTCATCTGTATAGAATGCAACTCATTGGGGGATTTCAAATAACCACTGTAATACTACTGTTTCTATTACATTCGCGCTCTGTCTCCCCTCTTTCCCCCCTCTTCCTCTCAAGCACCGTCAATTATTTGACTGTCGTTGAGCAGGCCGGTCTGCGAGCCGCCTGCTCGTTATTCATTGTTCCCCCACTGCATCTCGAGAGCGGCTTGTCCAAGCCCTCAGTCTCAATCAATGAGCTGTAGCGGCGAGAGGATGCATCAAGATCACAATACAACACGTGCGGTGGCACGCGTAGTTTACGAGTAAACAACGTCTTGATGAAAGGATCCCTGCTGCCCGCCATCATTTGCATGCGATAAGAAAACACAAACTGGAAGTTGGAGCGTAAACTGAAACCCTGACTTGCATGTGGTGATTTGCAACGGCTCAAAAACATGCAGCCTATGTTATGTTTTTTTTTTGGAAAGGCAGGGGTTGTAGCATTGTTCAGAAGGATTACACTGCCTCTAGGAAATAACATAGATGTGGCTAATTTTGTCTTAATCCCTATGGTACATATTGCTCCCTGCATGCGGTACATATGCACACATATTGACAGAGGTGATTCCTGTGGTGTGCGATCACACCCCTTAATGGATGTCAGGTTCAGGCTCATATCTCTAAGCGGATTATATCCTCCGCTGTTTTATTGGGACTTGCAAACAGTTGGCAGATGTGTGCCAGTATCAAAGATGAACCTTCAGCCACCTTGAGGGAAAAAAAGTGCAAATATCGTTCTGCTGCTGCTCCTTTGTGTTGCCACTCAGCGACGCAACAAGAGTGTTAAAATGTGCATTAGTATTCTGGTGTTACTCAGGTGCTCAACTGCTGAGGTATGATTTTGAACTGGCGCACGAAACCACCGTTTAATGTTGCTCACATGAGCTGACATCCTGATTATGAGAAGCCTCATATAGAGATAATATCTGGGACGTGCAGCCATGAGCGGGCATGCAAGCGTCTTATCCCATTTACTGTTGCTTGCTGCAGTCTGTGTGGTTTCCACTGGGCTTGTATGTGGAATGCCTGTAAACACACCTATTGCTTTGGGTCCACAGGAACGTAGCAGTGGATTTCAGAGAAAGTCTAAACAAGCCCAGTGCTCCGAAAAAAGACTGGTAATGTTGTCACTGTGTCTGCGAGGCAGCTCCGAAAAGACAGGACTGAAAGTGCATTGACCAAGAATGCGATGACAATCACAATCCCTCTATTTTCTGTTGTGCGCAACTGTGTAGGACGTCGAAAAAGGAACAGCTGAAGCATGACCAGCTGCGGATCTATCGGGCCGTTGTTTGTGAAATTAGCATGACCTTTCTACTTGTAAGGACAATGCCCATGTTCACGCATGCCCGCACACGCAAACACACGAGCCTTCCTGACGAACAGCTATTGTGAACAGTACAAGGAGACGTGCTCCCGCATCTCCATTATGCATTGTGCGAGGGGCAGATTTTTCATCATGGTCAAGTACATTTAGGGTCAAGCTGGCCTCATTTCTGAATAGCCTTCCCTTTGTGTCCTTAATTCCTTCTTTCAGCAGCAGTGAGGATCACTGTGCCATATAGAGATCACTCGCTCTCTGTCCGTCTTCATGATTAAGCTGCCATTATTGTTGGGGAGATTACTTTCCCTATCCATCTTAATGATCTACCCGCCATTTGTTGTGTGGAATTGAACTGTTACAATGGATTTGAAGAGCGAACGCATCAGTGAAATACAGTAATGCCACAGCAAACTGTTTCAAAGAGCTAACTCTATTTTGTTTAGTATTCAATCCCTGCAGAGAGAATGCAAAAAAAAGCCTAAAGAGATTTACTATACCTGATGCACACAGCGTTGGACATCATTCATTAGTCTTGATAATCCATATTATTATAAATCAGCACAGCGGTTTGGGTCTTTGTACTGACAGTAAGTAGGCATAGTAAGAGAAGATTTAGAAAAATAACTAAGTCAATAAATATTCTAGATTTTGGTGTGCAGCGTTAAGCTCTGCAAAATGAAAAGTTCCTGAGTGATACCATGTGTAAGGCCTGTTCTCCTGTGCAGGAGCTTTAGGGTCAGATGACAATCTGTACTTCACCCTATCGGCAAATATTACAACTTTGCAAGGTGTCTCAAATGCAGCATATCACATATTCTGGATATTAACTTATCAGGACGAGCAGGTCACTTGGGTAATGCCAAGGATTACAATTTTTAATAAATCCTTGCAACATTGCCGTGGGAGAAATCATATGCTGGTGAGATGTCAGGCTTAGAAAGCTAAACTCCAGACTTCTGTGTCTGTAGAGGACTGTTGCTAAGAAGTTTTGTTACTCAGCTGAATACATTTCGAGTTTTTGTTCTGCCCTTTTGAAACTTTGTCAGATACAAGGTTAAGGTAATTACAAATTAATCGCTGGTCATTTGCCAGCCGATAGCAAGGACCTCATTCCTTTGTCAGTGCGCCTCAGGCCTTGTTATTATGCTGGACACCTTACATTCCCTATTTGATGTACAATGAGTGTTTGCCATCCTGACGACCCTTCCTGTAAATGAGGTCAATGCTTGGTCCTCACCTGGAAATGTATTAAATTATGGCCATATATTCCAAATTACTTGTCTGTCACCTTTTAACATATGACCCAATATGACATAGCATTGCTCCCTGGACAATTACACTTGAAGAACCGCGAGGATTATTCCCACTTGCCAAAATGTAGAGGTCGGCTCCCGCAATAACAGTGGAAATGCATTGCCGGTGTTGATTAGATTGCGAAATCACATCTCGAGAGCCATTACGAGGTGAGACACGGAGCTCTCACACAGGAGTTCGTCAATGCTGGAGTGGTTGTTCTTTAACCTTATTGACCCTGAAGTGAGCTCTCGAGATTATTTTGACTTTGTTTTCAATTGGTTTCCCGTCTTGGTTTTGCCTGTGATGCATTCAGAAAAGCGTTTTATGATGCCTGTCCGTTATAGATAAAGCATAGCCTATTTCATAAAACTGCCTATCTTGTTGGACAGGGGCTGCTGACATATAGTTTTCAGGACAAAACAAGTGAAAATGACCGTAGTGATAGTTACATGCTTGCCAGCTTGTGAGTGTTTTGGCAAACAAGCTGTCTATATTACTAACAACAGCCAACAATGGTGACCTGCTACAACTGTTGAACAAATACACACAAAACAGGTTGGTGTTCATGTTAACTGCAAATTATCAACAAACCCAATGAGAAAGCAAAATCTGAACAACACTTTGTATACAATAATTTCCTGGTATGTTCTTGATTTACAAACTTACCTAGATGAAGAAAGTTTTAATATCCATCATTAATCAAATGTCTGACTGGGCACTTGTCATGTGTTGTTATTGCTGTGAATATAATTTGTATTATAGCAAACCTGCAGGGCACGGTTAGATGTGTTAAGTGAAGTTGCACCAGTGTCTTGACAGCCACAGTAAGAGAAATGTGAATTCCAGTCACAGTTTTCAAAATAAAACCCTTACTGATGGACGTAGGTTGGCTTTTGAGTAACAGTAGGCACCAAAGTAAAAATAATGTGGAGGAACTTTTCTAAACGAACATACAATTGATGTTATTTTCCAAAAGGTTCTGTGTACCCCGATAATTATGTATTTTTTTCAAAAGTGACAAATTTGACGCTTTTAATTTGAAGGGAAAATCACCTACCTTCCAGTCTTATCCTGTCCATCTGTGGGTGCTTGACTCAGCTGCTGCCTGTGTTCCTGGAGCAGCTGCTGACTGAATGATATGGAAATGTGATAAATGTCTCGCTTGGTTTCAGACTAGTCGACGCTGTCCACAGTTACACACGTTACACAAATTTTCACATCAATGCATACTCCTGCAACAATTGATTTATCTTGTTTTGATATCAGGTAAAAGCGTAACAGTGTTGGTTGTGCCTTGGCCACAAGAGAATCGTCACTGGAGCTGTGCCTGCTAATCAAAGTGCTGTGTTCCATGGATAAGTAGGGCAGCATCACCTGTGTCACGGAGTTGTTGCAAATTATTTTACTAATGAACAGTGAAAATTAATCACTGCTTACTTTGCCCAGCTGATGTTAGTTCATTAAAATGTACAATAATACAATGAATGGGGTTACTGGTATCAATAGATTATAATAAAACTATCAGACTGACAGTATGGAAGTTGTATGACATTTGAATAATTGAATAAAAACTACTATATTTGAATATATCTTCAGATAAAGCCTTACCCTATTAAGAAAAAAGCAACAATTAGAGAAAAATCTGAAAAATAGGCATGATAATAAATAAAGTAGAAATATGTTTTTTCCCCCCAACCCCATAAATCACCTCAAAATTATCTTGCGACCTCCATGGGGGTCCCGACCCGCTGGTTGAGAACCACTGGTAAAGATGATAAGAAGCAGTGCTCTAAACTCTAAGTGACCTAAGAGTTTCCAGTCCCACCACGGGACTCTAAGCAGCTCCTGCAACCTGTCTTGAATGTACTTTTTAATTCTTTCATACGCAGCGATCCGCATCTCCTGGGTCTCAGGTTCAGTATCCATTTTTAGCGCGAGGTGCTCGGAGGGAATCTCTTAACACACAACTGTCAGAGATTTCCCAATGACGAATTAACTAATTTGAACCAAGGCGAGCTCGCACGCCTCATGTGCACAACGCTGAAGGTGAGTATTAACTTTCAGCACATTTTCATAAACCGTTGTATGTAATATTTCCCTTTTGTTTGATTTCTCCGTGGCCCGAAATTAGATCCCTCCTGCTCAAATTATTATCCTGAGTATCTTGAGTGACTGACAGAAAGCAATGGGGAGTGCACACCAAATGAAAAAATACATTTTCCCAGGCTTTATAAATGCTGTGTCTCTGAAGGAGATCTACAGTGGTTTCCCTCCTTTATTTCCAGCCAATCCACTGTCAGTATTTTTGCAGCAAGGTGGAAGTGGTCTGATCTGGAATGTTTCAAGCCAGATATCATGGCTTAACATTTTCCAGGACACAGCTCAGCAGGTACAGCGCTCTCCCCATGTTGCTTGGTCTAGTTTCCCCACGCTGCAAAATACAATTCCTGCCATACCTGCTGGTAATTGCAACCCATCTACCAACTATCTGCTGCAGCACTACCAAGTCACCCCCAGTGAACACGTCCCCCTCTGTTCCCGGCTTGCAGTCGCCTCCCATCTTAAATATATTAAGTTTGCTACCTGAGTAGTTTAACTCCAGCACACCTTCATTTCCCAGTGGACATTATCCCGCTAATCTTGAAGTAGGAGCATTCTGGGTTTGTCACAGGTGAAGTGGTTCTTTCATGAGAGCACGCCTTCCCACACCTCAATACTTTCAACGCCCGGGTTTTTTGAAGATTCCACACGTGCAAATCGCAGGTTTTTCAGCGTAGCCACAAGAGCATACACGTGCGTTACATTCAAGCCTGCTATTTCACAGTCCAAGTCATTGTTCCTCTCCCAGGCTCCCTTTCAGCCTGTTCTGAGCCTGTCTCTCGCTCCCTTAGTTGTTCTTTCACGGTTTTTCTTTTCACAATTCAAGTTCAAAGCCTGCCTCCGAGTTCAGTCTCACACAGCACCTTCGCTCTTTGGAAAAATGGTTCTTGCTGAATACAGCCTCTGACAGAGAACCCCATGATGAACCGTTGGGCAATTTCTCCATTGGCCAGCTAATTCGTTCTACCTCTCTGTGTTCGTTGGTTGACGTGATTAATGCAAGCTTCTCAATGAAATAATGGTTATTTATTTCTCAAAACCCACAAAACATTTGGGATATTTCAGACATTCCCATTGACCCAGCAACCAACTGATTCTTCAAATATAAACCAATTCTCACCCAGAAACTTAAGAGATTCAATTGATGAATGAAGACCAAACCCCCCATATTTTACAAAACCTGCAGAAAGCAAACTCAGAACATAGTATTTCTTGCATTACCCAAGAAGGGACCGGACACCTTTGTGGGGACAACTGGGGCAGGCTGGGGCAGGAATGCCTACCCAGGAAAAGAGGTAGGATCCAGTACTGTAGGACCCAGAACTGACCCTTTCAAAAATGGTTTCCAGTTTTGGCCGAGGACCCTGGATCCAAATGTTGTGTTGGAGCAAGATAAATATTCTATCATGGCTTGTTTGGCTGTGGCTATTCTTATTCCCTTTGACTTTTGTTTTTATTTTATTGTGAGTTTAAAGCACAATCCAGACTTCCAATAACAATAGGTGGTCAGTGAGGAGGATAGCCTTTATTATATTGACTTTAACAGGCTGAGAGGGCCCAAAGCACTGACAGTGCATTACAGCTTACAGCTTACAGTGCATTACAGCTTACAGCACATTATGGAATTCTTTCTTTCATGTCAACAATTTTGGAACACAGTTTTTGTGTGTATTATTTTTCTAATTGCCTTAGGGAAACATAAATTACATACTGTAGCTTTAGGTCAGAGTTTCTTGCACTTTGACTTTTATGAAAGGTTAATGTTCAGAGCTTTGGAAGTTCCCGGTTTTCTGTCAGGGTCTTAGTGTTGTACTGAAATATTGAAATTTTACTGTCCTTCCAGTTGAATAATGGTAGTTTTTATTTATTTATTTGCTATCTCTGAAGCAGTCACAACAAATAACAGCCTTCTGCATTGGTATTGATCCTCACTTGCACAAACACACACACACACACACGCACGCATGCATTAGGACTGACGATAACAGTAGTATTTGTTTTTGCATGCCACAAAGCACCGTATAAATAACTGAAAAACATCCCTATGCTAAACGTGATCAAAATACTTGAGCTTGACTTTCTCTTGACTTTTTCATGCAATGCGTTATTCATAAACGCATTATTCATACACATTTCATGGATGAACTATGTGTAATATGGAAAAATATCTTGTGACAAAATAGCTGTCCACTTGAAACAGGCCTGAACGCATTACAATATCATTAAAGTCAATCTTTCATGTTGACTCACTGTATGCACTGGACTTTAATTCATTATTTATATAGCTGTTGTAAATCCTTTAATGCTTTATTTGCACAGCAATTTTTTGAATTGAAATTTGCTGGGTTGCACATGTGCTTAGAGCCTGTAAAGATGTGATTTACAGTGGCAGAGTTTGTGAACATGGAAGGAAAACAGAGATACACTTGGTTAAGATCCAAAAAAATGATTTTTCCATCTGCAAGTTGACATCGTCAGGAACATATATCAGTATGTGGGAGTATAAGAAACTCCTTTTTTTAATTCTCATTTTTTTTACTAATCATTCTCTATCCAAATAGAATTCCTCTCAGTCATTCTATAGCTTAGTTGTTTAATCATAATCATAAACTTGAATTCCATGTTGTGGCTTTAATTAGCGAATGAAAATAGTGAGTTGAGAAAAGAGGAACGGCAATGCACGAGACGGGACTTCAGACTCAGGCGGTTTCTGTGTAGCGTTTCCAAGCCACAAGGGTGTTATGAAAGCTGGAAAAAAGTTTGCGTCTACAGGTTGAGCTCATCAGCAATCTGTGTGAATGCTGAAAATGCGGCCAAATAATAGCAATTAAATAGATTGGAGTGGGTTTCAAACAGAGGAGATGGTGCAAGGTGTGGTGACAAACCTAAGTAATCTGCTCACCCGTAGCGGCGCTGCAGCTGAGTGGAGACCAGATGGTGTGACACATTACAGTGCATGGCTCGAGCAAACTTGCGTCTCCACGATTTGTTAAAATTAAAACTGAAATATTCGCCGGTGCAGGCTCTGCCTCGGTGCAGCCTTGTTCTTTTTTTTTTTTTTTTTTGCAAACAAACGAAAAGATCTCCTGTAAGGACATGTGGCTCTCACAAGGTCAGTACTGGTTATTTGCCAGGTGAGGTGGTTGCATCTCTGAAAAAGCATAAAGTACCTTTCTTTTCTTTTCTTCTACCACTTGTTACTTCTACCAAGGAGGCAGTTTCTGCCTGTCTGTTTGGCTGTCATCAGGAGGTCTCAGAAACTTGATGAATGTATTTCCATGAAGTTTGGTGGACAGATCCGCCTTGAGCCAAGGAATAATTAATTCGATTTTGGTGGCAATCCAGATCTGGGATTTCCGCCACTAGATGTTTACAGTTTTGTAGCCATGAGTATGAAACTAATGCAGATGGAGACTTGTTCCAAATCCTAAGTGTATGTTTGCAAGGTCGAGACATTTATTAAACTTCAAATTGAAGTGATAGGAATGTTGTCTCGGGAGTAAACAGAAGCGGAGAATTGTTCAGCGTTGGCGGAGGTTTTTGCTCTCCAAGTGCCTTCTGCTTTCAAGAGTTTGAAACAGTCAGCGCAAAAGCAAAGGCTTCCAGTTTCTTTGGTGTGCTGTGTCTCTGAGTGCCCATTATAGTTTTGATATCAGCCTATGAAGACAGAGCCTCTAGTCTTTGACATTCACTGCTGTTGTGCATCCTGTTTACATTAATGGAATTCCTTCAGAGTTGTGTAGCATTTGACTGAGGCTCTATCGCTGCATGTCACAGGGGCTAACTGCAATCAGAAGCCAGAGATGTCTGGTGTGTCATACATAGCGTGCGTCGTTGCGATGTGCCACACAAATGAAAGTCACAATCAAACTTGTGCGTGTCGGGGGTCAAGTGAAACGAATTCCGAGCTCGGCGCCACTCGCGGTTTAGCCGGGGGTTTACTGGGCCTGCCAAGAGGCGTTACTGTCCAAATCCCCACTGAAAGATGGCTTTAAGTGATGAGCAAGAGGCAGCAGGCGCTCTCACGGAAAAGTCAGAAAAGCCGGAATTAAAAAGCTCTACAGCTCTCCGGAAATAGGTTCCTTCACCCCTCCTCCTCCTCCTCCCATCCGTCCAATCTGTCCATCCGTCTATCCATCTCTCTCTCTCTCTCTCTCTTTTTCTCTCTCTCTGCCTACCGCACTCACTCAAAGTTTTTCACCTCGCTGGATTTATATTTGCTCCCGTCAGAGAAGTGTTTTGCATACTAATTCTTGTCAGCGGCTTGCCAGTTGCTGTCGATGCACCTCCCCCCCTAATGCAGGCCGAAAATGTCGAGGACTGCCTTTTTTTTCTTTCTTTTTTTTGTCTCTGCCTGTCACTTTCCAAGGTTGCTCACAATGAGTTGCGGTTGGGAGTAGTTTCGGTGAGCCCAAGTGTTCAGCAAGCAAATCCTTCCCATCAGCTGCAGCGGGAGCCAGCGGCGTAGAATGGCACTTTGTTTGGGCTTTGCTCCAACAGCCTTGGTCTAAGTTATCTGAGCTGTAGTTGGCAGCGAGAGGGGTCATTACACACTACAGTAGATGAATAAATGTTCCGAATGGCAATGACTGAATGAATATTGGATTCATCACTGGCTAAACACGGGCTGCAAGTTGATTCATTGCATATTAATCAGTGTAAGCCTATGAGGTCCATATTAAAAATAATATCCACTATATAAAATCGCTTTCTTTCTCAGACAGTATTGTTGTAATACAGTTTATAAGGTTTAAGGAATGTATTGCCTCTGGTGGATGTTCATTTGGGCATTCTCGCTATCAAGCTGTGTGACGACAGCTACAGTGAGATCCAGGCGCTTTTTTGTTTTGGCTCAATATTCTTAATTTGGATGTGCAATGACACCATAACCATTAAAGTTATTCATGACATAAGTCTTAAGGCTCTGTAGCAGAATAATGACCTCAGGCCGGTTTGGTAACTCAAACCCTTGTTCATTAAATATGAAGCCAACAACACTCCGCACACAGAGAAAGTTAAAGCCAAGGATACGCACAGCTGGATTCAGATAAAGATACATTGAAATGCATAAAGCCAGGAAAGAGAGCGTGACCCGGAGAGCATAACTTGATGAGGATGCAGTTTGACTACACACTAAAATGGCTGTTTTAAAAAAAATATAATCTTAATCTCTCCAACTAATTTACCTGGGGGTGCATAAACAAAAGGGGTGGGATGACGGGCTTTTCACAGGAGGTCCTCCTCAACTCTTCCCTTTTAGAGATATTTCAAATTACATTTTTATTGCACAATAAAAAAACAAACTCCGAGACTTCTTGCGGATTTCGTGTTTAATTGCATTCATTTTGGTCAGTAATGAACCAATTAGTGTCTGAAAGTACATTGTAAGGAGTATACTGTGCCTTCTCTGTTCTTTGTTCTTCGTTATCAGAGTGTTTTTCTCTACATACCATGAGTGAGGTAATCAGTGCATGTACATGTGCATGTACACTATTTCCATTTTGGAATTGCTGAATAGGTGAATAATAGTTTATCCTATACATACGTGTGTTTCCTGTGTCCATATATGGTTAAAGGAAGCTGTAGGTTTGTCTTGAGCCAAGTAACCTGAACTGTGGGCTTGGCTTTATGCCGAGATTTATGGTTGTGTTTACTTCAATGTATAAACGAGATTGTGCTGAGCTCATTCCTTTGTCACTTCTCTGTTACCTGCTTGGAGCACAGAACTGAACCATACATGTATGTAATAAAATAACTTCACAGAAGACTCTTGAACCTTTGCAAAATCATTTACCCTCAAGGGTGAAAGTACTTATCCCCTACAACATGCAAGTGAATATATTGATGCACCACATAAGTGCTTCACATAAAAGCGAATTGGCAAGGAATACTGAGATAAAGCTCCCCATAAATTTGCAAATGAACTCATTCATGGCATAGATCTCCCTTCCTCTATCCTTTTTTTTCTTTTGCGGAGTTGAAGCAAACGGCAATATGTCCTGATGTAGCGAGTGCACCACTACAGATAGGTGATATACTGGAGGGAAATGCATAGGTGCTTATCTAACCCCTCCGTAAAGCCAGAGGCATCGAATACAAATAAACTGTAACAATACATTTCTTCACATTCACATAGCAACCCTCTGCTTTAACCAGAAAGTGGAATACAAAGTGCAGATCGAGGCTCTGGAGACAGCACACTTTAAATATTCATGCTGGTAAAAATGCTCTGCAGGTCAGTGAGCCTGTTTTCTTGGTCAGTTTGAATGTCCTTTTTAGCATTCTCAAATTGTTTATGCCTATTGACATTTAGTGGCTTATGTGTGTAAACTGTAATACAGTCACGTACTAGTAAACTCATTCAGTGTGACCACAGCGGTTACTA
This sequence comes from Beryx splendens, assembly GCA_900312565.1. Classification (NCBI taxonomy): domain Eukaryota; kingdom Metazoa; phylum Chordata; class Actinopteri; order Beryciformes; family Berycidae; genus Beryx; species Beryx splendens. The sequence goes on from OMOV01092309.1 coordinate 12,026, forward strand.
ATAGACACCGCATAATACAAAATCTTAGTTTGTGATATTGACCATTTTTTATGGTTTCATTACAAATGTACTCCTTTCATTTACAGGGAACCTTGTTTAAAGAGTTGATTTTTGAAACTTCTGATTTCTGTGTTTAAATTGGCCTTCAGGCATCAACAGTCTGGTTTTATCGCCTTTGTCTCTACCTGTGCCAATTCTGTCTCTCCCAGGGCGGGGAGGGTTAGGCAGTACAAGTGGATTTAGTCAGAGGCTTTAGTCAGCGGCTTCTTAGTACTCAAAATGACACAATACGTGAACTCAATACAGTGTGTGTGCTGGACAATGGCTAAAGTCCAAGCGGGCCAAAGTTTGTTGGCAAAGTGCATGTGTCCTACCCCAGCGCACCAGCGTCATCCCTGCATGAGGAATTGACAGCACATTCAAAGGCATTCAGTGATGCACAATGCATCTGTCTCGTTCATTTCCTCTGGGGTGCATGGGCCTCCGCGTTTGGGCCAGAGCAGTTCTTTATGGGATCTCTGTCAAAAGGGTTCAATGGCTACAGGCTGGTTTTCAAAAGTAACCAGCTATGCCAGCCAGAGTGTATGATAGGAATTGCATTTGAGGAAAAATTCATGGGACACAGAGCTCATGCTGTGAATCCTTCTTTAGAGATTGTCAGGCAACTGGGTCAGGGGGAATGTACATAGCTTCTATTGAATGGGAAAATGAGTACAGTATGCTGGTTTGGAAGGGGATATAGGATGGAAAATGAACACAAGAAAGTATGAGAGGAATATTTGAGACAAAATGAAACACGTTAAGCAACAAGTACTTTTGTTCTTCACTGCTTAAGTTCACATACATTTTCAGACATTAGTATAAATACTGTGAACAATCCGTAAAACATCGGCAAGAAGATTGGCAGCTTCTACTCTGAGTTTTACATTGTGTGCCATCAGGTTGGATTTGGTGGAAAATCTGTTGTATTGCTTTACAGCACAGAACAGGAAACATGTTTACTTTGCAATTAATTCACAACTTAATTCCAGGTCCACTCCTCCAACTGCATAGTTTTGATTTGTCATTAGCTTACCTTGTCGGTTTTGAGTGAGTGTGTCTGTGTCACTGGGGTTTATTATTCTTTTTCCTGCCAATGCTGGAACCAAAGCAGACGTCTTTGAACTAACTCTTAATATATGACATCTTAGCTTTCCAATTCTGCTGCTTTTTCTGTAGCTAAATAAGACTAACATTAGCAGAAGTCACCGAATGTTTGGTCACTGACGTTTGCTAAAATGTTAGCTAGTTAGCTAACATCAGTGTTGACAGTTCACTGTTACATTAGGTAAATTCACTAGCAACTTTTGGCTCCAGATAATTGTTACTAAAGCTAGCGCTTACACAGTAGGCCTGAAGATGACTCAGATTAGACCCTGAAGACACATTTTCTTGTTTGAAATTGTGAATGAAATAAGATGTCCAAAGTATGCAAGGTTATTCAACTTTTGACAGCTTATGACTTCAATGAAGGCTTGATTAGCATGCTCTAATCCGAGTTTCATTAAGTAACAACATCCTCTTTGCAACAGGGAACAACACATTTTATAGGAAATATAGTCTTAATTATAGTCTCAAAAGTTTGAGAAATACAAAATGCTACAATTCTACACATCTTTAAGTGTTTTGCTGCCATTACAATCAAGATGGCTCACAGTTTACTGAGATGTATATGTGAGAAACACTATAAAATGGATCCATGTTCACATTGCCTATGTGTAACATACACCAGACCAGTCTAGCCTTTACCCTTTGAGATGAAATGATACACACATTTGCACCGAGTGAAATAAATATTAAATGCATGAACAAAGAGAAGGAGCACATGTACGCTGCACTCCAATGTGCCAAGCACTCTTGGGGATCTCTTTCTCTTCTGTGTTGTTCTTTTCCTTTGTAAACCTTTGGTTTGAAGGCCACCGGTGCTGAACTGAATAAAGGGAAATCTCTTGCTCTGTCATCTAGATTCACCTTGCAGCCCAACAGCGGGACAGCGGGGGACCTAAGCTCTATGTGCTGCTCTGTTTGTGCTTGTGCTCTCAGCGATAACACAAGCCAGATAGAGAATCCAGTCACTTGATTTTCTGCCCTCACCCCCGGTTTAGTTAAAGCCATAATATACAACTTTTTGGCTGGACAGAGGAAGTGTATTGCTAGTTCTGCCCTTCTCTCCCTCAGTCGGTCAACACTTCTCATGATGACCTTGAGGAGCTGTCTACCTTGAAACAGCATCTAGCCTGGGGTGAGGTAACCAGCATCCATAAAGCATGTTGCTGAAGGGGCTTTGTTTACCACACGCTCAGCCTCGCTCTTCTTTTGTTCCTGACTGCTTTCCACCATTGCTGTTGTTGCTATGACTTCCCTACACTTCTTAGCCACAATCACAAGCTCACCGATGGCCACACCCAATGCAAGTGGTATATGTCAAAAAAGTCCAGAACATCATTTAAAACCAATTTTAGGCAAATGGGGTACTTAGGCATGAACGCAAAGGGTCACATATCGATAAGGTTGACATATCCTGTTATTATTTTAATGTTGAAAAGTTGATTGATTGAATCTTTGAAATGGTGGATCAGTGTTGAGCACTGAGAGAAAGACCTGGGTTTGATCTCTAACCCGAGTTTGTGTTCACCTGGTTTTCCTCCAGTTTTCTCCCACATTCCAAAGACATGCAAGTCAGGTGGATCAGAGACTCCACATTGCCCATAGGTATCAATGTGAGTGACTGTCCACCTGTGTTAGCCCTTTTGATGGACAGGCAACCTGTCAATGATGTTTCCCTGCCTTCCAACCAGCGTATGCTGGGATAGGCTCCAGCCCCACCATGACCCTGGACAGGAGTAAGCAGGTAGAGACAACAAATGAATATTTCATTGAATCCTGCTCACCAGGTAGCGTCAGATGCTGTCACAAAGTTCTCTGTGGAGGGTTTTCATCTGAGCAGCGTTCCAGGGAAGCTCCGTAATAAAAGCGATTTTCTAACACAGAGGGCATTTCTGCCGACATTGAAACAACACGCATGAGGCGTAACTTCCTCCCCACATTATGATAATGTTAGTGAATACCATTGACCCATTAACCTCCATGAAGGTGACACAAATCTAAATAACAGTGATAATAAACCATTTATTCAGCATGGCAGGCACAAGTGTGTGGCTATACCTTCAACTCTCACATTATCATTGGAATTACAAAAGTCCTTTGGCACACTGGATATTAGCTGAGCTGAGCACATATGGTTTCAGATGTGTTGAATTATTATTTCTTTAATCCACAAGTCAAAACTTGTGCGAGTTATAGCCGCAAGCAGTGTCAGCTTTTTGGATATTCTAAACATTTTATGCTTTTCAGCACTACTGGAAAAGACAGTGTGTGACATTTAATAGCGCTTGTTCTTCAACCAATAGCATTTAATTAAAAAAGGGACAGTTATGGATAAATTAAGAAGGGAGAAACGGCAATTATAAACTCCTGTGCTTGCCACAGTAACCAAAAGAGACATGCCTGGTGAGTTCAGAATGAAAATGATGGTAGTTATAGGTCATCACTTGAGGCAAAGTGCAAAAATGAGCTGACCTAAGGCAATTAGACATTACCCTGACTGCACTATTATTAGACTACCTAAGAGGAAATGAAAGCTCGCATATTGGGCTGGAGCTTTAATCACATCCCAGTTATTTCTTCATTCATGGCATATTTGGGTAGCAGTCTTGTATTTTTAGATTTCAGAGTGTGGTTGTGGCAGTCTCCATGTCCTGCTCATCATCATTTCTCCGAGGAACTTTGATCTTACACGTGTAAATTCCGTCTTCATAAAACATACAAAATGTTGCGGTTGCTGCTTAAGCGGCCACATGTTCAGCGCTGTCATGCACAGTATGGGTTAATGGGAGCTGTTTGGAGGGGATTTACTGAGGTTTCTGTCTGTCAAATCACACCCGACTGCTCAGGTAGGGCTTTTGCTGTGTGACACCCTGAGTGACACTTCACGTCACATTAATGCCACTGTACTCGTGCTCTAGTTGGCGATTATTTTACAGGGTTTATGAATAAAGCTCTTGCTGAAACTCTATGCTAAAATACCTCTCTCTCAATCATTAGTGGGACTGTTTGCTGAAGAAACAAACACAAACTCTGGGACTGCAACTATGGAAATGACATATAGTTATTTCTGAATACGAGAAGAGGATCGTGGGAGGGAAGGTTCGATTTTCACAATAGAACTTGTGCTTGCTTTTTAGTGCTGTAACAGTGAAGTTTGGTGAAGTGTCTCGCTCCTGACTGATAGACCTGGATTTGCCTCTCGATAAACACGGCACCGTGGGAAAATGTTTCTGCCTCTAATTCTTCAACACTCAGATGTGACAGCATGAACAGATAGACTCTGTTAGTCTATCTGTGTGAATAGGCCAAATCTAATAGGGACACCTTATGATTCAAAATTAATGGATGATAATGACACACAAACGACAGCTCACAGAAACCTGAGTTTTTGCACACACACATCAAATGCAGCCGTGTACTGTGCACGGGCGGTGTCGACATACAACCAGTCCTCGCATTACAATGATAGGGACAAGGAGGTCATGCTCGACACACACACACACACACACTTAATCTGTGTGCTCATGTTTATCTAACCTATTCAGCATGCCTCTGCGGTGTGAACACATGTTTTGGTGTGTAACGTGTGCAACTGAGCACTCAAGCTACTCAACACTCACATGTACAGCATGCAAAAGGAGGACTAGCTATTTGGCAAAAGACTTTCATTTGCTTTGAAATATATTTAGTCATATGGGATTTGTTTGTACAGCTCACACTCCGAGGCTGTGCGTGACAGCAACTTGTCTAACACCGTGTTTACTCTAGCAGTCTATCCAGACTTTTTATAAAAGCAAACTGATACATGATTATCTGAGCATGACTTTCATATCAGCAATCGAGAGAAAAAAGGCAAAAAGTAACCTATTGCAGTATAAGGAAATGGCTTTATTTATCTCAGATAAAATGTATTGTTATGCACAAAAATAAGCCATATATTGACAGTATATACTTTGATTACCCGTAACTTTTATTGAAATATAAACACATTTTTGCACTTTTTACTGCTAAACACAACAACAGAAATGACAGTTACGGCCCATGCATCGGAATAAAGAAAGATCGATTGCTGATTGATTGTTTAGTTTAGTACCGTCTAATGACTGCCCTCCAAATTCCTTCAATCCAAAAGTGTAAAGACAAGGACCTGTGGGGGATCTGTTAGTACTTAGTCTGGAAGGAGTTCATGTCACCTTGCAGCAAAACACCTCTGCATTCTGCCAACGTTTCCCATCACTCTGCGATGCTCCATCGCTCCCCGATGGGAGCGCCGATCACTCCGCATGTCAATACTGTTGGATGTGTATTTCCACTCTCATTAAAGACATGAACTAACTTTCCCTAGCTGTAACATGGCGGACTGCTCAGGGCTTAATGAAGTCATTCTATAGATGGCTTGCCATCCATAGCTGGGCATGGTTATTTCAACACTCCCCCCCCCCCCCCACGAGCGGCTCTTTACAAAACCTCCTGTCACAGTACAT
>OMOV01092321.1:0-10688 GCA_900312565.1 Beryx splendens
GAGCAGTTTCGGGGGGGGCAGGGGCAGGAGCCCAAGGGGAAGCTCCCCGGCACCCAGCTTCATCTCTCGCCACCACAGCACATCACCCCGACGCTCCTCGCTATCGCCTCCTAAAGGTAAGAATGGAACAGGCAGAGTTACATATCGCAGCCGTCAGGTGAAAGCTTTGTTATCTCCAAATTGTCAGCTTTTCAGGAACTAAGAAAAACAGCCTTGTTTTTAGCTTGACCACCATGCATTTTTGAGTTTATCCAGTTGGTTTTGAAAAGCTTTCATAAACACAAGGGTAATAATAATAGAATTTTCTCATAAAGGAGCATGCAATCCTTCAACTGAGGTTAAAATATGAAAATCACCAGAATTGGAATTACAAGGTTTTCATCTGACCAATGATATGTCACATGGGATTTGGATGTATATCTTTGTAAAGCTAACTTTTAATTTGATGACAATATGTTTCTTTAGAGGCTGCAACACAAAATACAACAGCCTGCTCCACACAATATTTGTAATTCTGTATATTTCATTTTGTTCTTTCAGAGTTTGCGATAAATACGCCTGATAATACTTTTGGCTCAGGGGCCATCTCTCCTGAGAGGGGGGATACGCCTCTTCCTCTCCCTCTGCCAGAGCTGGACCCTGAAACGCTGCGTAGCGGTCTGAGAGACTTCCTCCAAGAGCTCCGTGACGCACACAAAGAGCGGGTAACACAGCAGTACAGCATGACAAAATAACCAGTAAAGATTCATCATAATGCGAGGATATTTCTGTCTTCACATGGTTCAAGCCTTTGGTTATTGCTGGTTTTAAAGGATGATGCCCGATGCCAGTTGGGGGCTGTCCAACGAGAGCTGGAGGAGGCTGCTGGGGAAAGAGACTCTGCTCAGATCCGTCTTACTCAGCTACAAAACACCTTGCAGGAATGCCAAGAAGGTAGAACATAGTTTTATTAATTCATGCACACTCTCAGAGGAAAGAACAAAAGTGGTTCCTTAACCAAGAGACAGTATAAATATACATTATATACTGTCAGACACTCCGTTCTGTGTTTTTGCAGCATATGCAAGTGATCTTTAATGTGTGTTACTGCGTTTGTGTTGCTAGGGAAGCGTGGTGTGGACGGGCGTCTGACGGCCACTCAGACTCTGCTCCAGCAGCAGGAGGAGGTGGTGAGGAGAGGAGAGAGGGAGAGAAGAGCTCTTACTGACCGAGTGAAGGATTTAGAGAGAGCCCTGCAAGCCTCTGAGACGGATAAGAAACACACGCAGGTGCACACGCCTATGCCCTTTTGTGCACATACACACACTACGCGAGTGTACTGCGACATGCACTGTAGTGACCACTGATCTGCCAAGACTACCATATGCCAGCACTCAACGGTAGTGCAAGGTGTAGAGGGAAAAATGGTGGGGAATGTAATAACAACAGATGCCACACACACTGTGACACCCCTTGTGATGTTCCATGTCAGCTCTCTCCATATGTCTGTTTTTGTGATGCCAACCTTCACACACTATGCAAAACAATTCACATTTTGAACAACAGGAGGAGCATGGACATAAAAAGAAACATGTGGGTGAGAGTGAGGGAGTGAGTGGGATAAGGGGAATAGGGATAGGCAAAGCTGGAGGGGGAGGGGGGGCTGTGCAGAAAGAAGTGTGGATTTGAACACTTTGAGAACAAAGACGTATTTTTGGAAAAGTCCCAGCAAGATTTATTAGAAGCCAAAAAGTAAAACCTGGAGCTTAAAGGTAAATGCAGAAGAGGAGGGTAGCCAGCTGTGGATCATCTGTGTGTGTCTGTATGCTTTATGTCTGTCTGGCCTCTTAGTTACAGTGTTTGTCTGTGCATGCCTCTGGAGTCTGGTTCTGAAACTCAGGTCCCTGTTAGACAACAACAATATCTGCTGCCTAAACGTACACCAGCAAGTCACACCTATTCAAATATTTCTCTACTCCCTCCTGTCTCTGCAGGATCAGTTAAGTAAGCAGCGTGCTGCTGAAATGCGTCTGGAGGCAGAGAGGAGGCGTCTGAGGGAGGCGCTGGAGGCTGCTGAGGCCCGGGCCACCAGGGTGGAGCTGGGGAGGCGCAGTCTGGAGGGAGAGCTGCAGAGACTCAAACTGAGCCTGGGAGACAGGGAGGCTGAGAGCCAGGCCTCCCAGGAGCGCCATGACTCTCTGCTCAAACAGGTACAGCAGACATGCAGCAAGCAGCTGATGAAGAGGAGAACTGGCCAAACACTTCCTTTGATGTGTTTGAGTGCTACAGTATATTTTATTATTTTGTCTTTAAATGTATGTATTCATTGAATGATTTTGGATGTAAATACATCATATATGTGCCTCAGCTTTCGGCATGTAAGAAGCTCTGTTTTGTATGAAATGATACTGAAATCATCAGGCCTGGGGGGCTTAGGAAAAATGTACCTACATGCAATAGCAAAATTGAGCAGAGGGCTGCCTTTTGTGTGAGCATACTGCATGTGACAGTTATATTGGAAGCAGCTCCAAAATCCCTCACTCACCACATCCTCTAACTACAACGACTAAAAAAAAGAATTGTTCTTGATGTTTGTTGATTCAAGAAAATTAAAGGGTTTCTACATTTCTCAGGTAGCAGAGGGAGAAACCCGCGTGGCTTTGCTCCAGAGAGAGGTGGAGAGGTTGAACCATGTCCTGCTCAAAGCACAGGACGGTGAATCCTCACTCAAAGACAAGACCCAGTGCCTCAATACGAGCCTTCAGGAGGCCGCTGCTGCTCACAGTGCCATGCAGAGCCGCCTGGCTACACTACAGAAGAGTCTGAGTGCAGCAGAACAGGACAAAAGGCATCTACAGGTGAGTTACAGAGAGGGAAAAACAGGCCTTGGCTGATGTGGAAGATAGCTGAACAGTGATGGGATTATTCTTCTGTGCCATTCAGGAGCGAATGGATGAAACCCGGGCGTCCTTGGCTGAGGGGAAGAGAAACATGGCTGCCATCAATGAGCATGTGCAAAGCCTCCAGAGTGAGCTGAATCAGAGTGAACTGAGACGAGAGGAACTGGAGGCTGAGCTCTCCAACACTCAAGAGGTAAGGGAGATGGAGAGTGGGAAAGATTCTTAGTTGGGGCAGCAGGGTGGTGTGGTGAGAAGGGAGACCTTCCTTTAACCGCAGGACCCTGGTTCAGGCCTCAGTGTCGGCAAGCATCTGCCCTGCTGAAGTGTTCTTGCACAAGACACTGGATCTTTACCAGCTGCAGGGCCGCTCTTTTTATACCCAATGTAACTATTCTGCAACTACTTTTATATGCTTGCCCCTATAAATCCCCCTGAAGAGTCACATCTTTGTACAATCTCCCTTTCCCTCCTGCAGGCTCTGCGGCAGCGTTCGTCCAGTCTTGCAGAGGCCCAGCGCAGTGCCCAGTCTGCTCAGACAGAGCGCGTCTCCGCAGAGGAGAGACTGCGTGGGCTGCAAAGAGCAGTCGCCATGCTTGAGACTGAGAAAAAAGATGCTGAGAGACAGGCTCTCAGGCTGGAGAAAGATAAAAATGCACTGAGGAATACACTGGATAAGGTCAGCACCATAATCATCATCAGCACCATAATCATGCACAGCAAATGCAAGACTCGTCTAGTATATGTTTATCCATTGCAGTATGTGGCTTCACCTCTGCACTATCAGTCGTTCTCATTCTAAACTGGTCATATTTGTGTAACCGCACCTCTCATTAGGTTGAACGCCAGAAGCTGAAGACGGAGGAAGGCAGCATGCGCCTCACTGCAGAGAAAAGCCGTTTGGACCGCTCTCTAAACACTACTGAGCAAGAGCTGCAGGAAGCACAGCAACAGATAATTCTGCTGCAGGTGGGGAGGAGCCACTGATGCACGCAACACTTATGGATTCCCTCACAAATGCCGGCATAAATGTAACAGAAGCACGAAAAACAGCAAAAATGTACAGCTAAACTCAAGTCACAATATTCAGACCCTTATTGTTGTCCTTAAGGTTTGCATTGGGGTCAAAACCAGGGGGCAGGGAGAGCCAAAATGTTGTTGAAAAGCAGTGTGATTCCTGGCGACACCAACCTGTTTTCTTAGCTGTTGTTTTCACACCTCTGCTTGCGAGGTGAGCGCTTGAGAGAGGGTACAGACTGAAATGCCTGGACCCAATCATTCTTGACTGCGAAGGACACAGCCAAACATGCATGCTTTTGAGTGAGAAAATAGTCTTTAATCAGCCAAATACATTCCATAGAATAGGCTTTATGTGTTTGTGTGGTGCAATTCTTTCCCCTTCACTGATTCTCAAACCACACATAACCGCCAGTTAAAAGATTGGTTTACATTGTGCAAGTCTCTATTTCTTTACTGCTTTGAGAAATGAGGGGTTGGTTAGCATGAGAAAGAAGATATTGCATATAAAGTCTGGTGAGTGTGAGTGACAACCTGTCAGTCGTTGCTGTCGTAAGAGACAAGGATGACTTGTGCTTGATAGTTGTAGCGGAAAGTCTTACTTTTGCATTCTTTATTCATTTCACCCTCCCCATGTTCCTGTAGATTATTCCTGAAGCTTAAGGGGGGTCCTGGTAGTTTAAAGCTAGGCCAATGCTACCCCATTCGTAAGTGGTTTGGAAGCTTTACAAAATAATTGCAGCCTGCTAGCCTGAGGCCTCCAGCTCTGGATACATCTGCTCTCTGTTAGACACTAAATGATGAGCAGTTGAGAACTGTTTTGCTTTTATTCTTCATCTCTACCCCAATCAATCTTGTTACTGCTTCATTCAATAGAGGCCTGAAAGTACACGCAATAGGTGACTGACATTTAAGGCGGTAGATCACATGGTTAAGCCTAAAAGATTACATATTTCTGGGGAGGCTTCACTTTGCAGTAGTTATAATTCTAAACAACAGTTATGGCTCGATCAAGCTTTTATGGTTATACCACAAACATGCTATAAAGAAGCAGAAAAATAACGCTGGAGTGAGCGCCACAAGAATTTGGAAACAGCCATTAAAGTGATTTAAATCTATGTTAAAGCTCTGCAGCAGGAGTGTGATGGTTCAAGCTTGATATCTCAGATCATTGTTTACTTCTCATTTAGCCAAACTCTATCCTGTCTCGGACTCATTTCAAACCAAGCTTATCACAACTGAAGACTCACAATGTAATACAATACTATGAGTTCAAAAGAAAAACATCAGTCACCATCAGTCTGGTGATGTTCATCAGTTCCAGAGTCCCAAACATTCACTACACCAAAGAATTTTTAGCTACATGCAAAAATGTCTTCTTTATTAAATGTAATTTTAAAATGGGGGACTATGCACAAAGAGGGCTATAGTATTTTTTTCCAGGCTGCAGAACTAAAATAGAGCTGAAAGTAAGCTGAGCTGAAGTAGAGAATCTACATTTTGTGTCATTTGATGTGGAGCCAACACGTCTGTGTGTTGCTGTCCTTATGGAGGCCTTTCTACAAGGAGCAGTTAACCATTTGTCAGAGGAGCTTCTCCAGCCTAATAAATAGCCTAGGTGTTTATGGCTTCCTGGAAATGGAAACACCAGATTTGTGATGTTTATTACTCTGTAGTTGCTGCAACAAAATACCTGATTATAGGAATTGGGAATGAGCACAATATTTGTTCTGATTATTTGTTAAAACTTGTGTGGTGGCTCACCGCGTAGAGAGCGTACCATAAGGCTCAGTCCTTCCCGCAGTGACCCGGGTTTGAATCCGGCCCGTGGTCATTTGCTGCATGTCCTCCCCTGTCCCCTCTCTCTCTCCCATACCTTCCTGTCTCTCTCTCACTGTATTTCTGTCAATAAAGCATGAAAATGAGTATTAAAAAAAACAAAAACAAAAAAACCCTCTGTCCTGCCAGCTGTTAATCACAGTATTTTTCAAAGAAACTTGTGTCTTGTGTGTGTTCTTGGTACCTTGATGATTTATGGTATAGTGAATTTCTGCCTATTCCCCTTGTTCACGTCTGTGTCTCTTCCATCTATGTGTGCGTGTGTCTGAGCAGACTCAGCTGGCTGAGATGGAGCAGTCACACAGTGTGTGTGAGAGTTCGGCGAGGCAGCGTGACGAGGCCCAGCGTGAGGCAGAGAGGCTGAAGACCAACTATAGGGAGATTGAGCGGACACTGGCTGCCAGAGAGAGAGCCCACCGCCACCGGGTCAAAGGCCTGGAGGAACAGGTACAGACATCGTGTCAAAGGTCAAGCAGAACACTCCTCACTGGCTACGTTTACATGCTCGGTTAAAGTCTTATCCAGGGTCAGCTGTTCACATGCACCTTTGATACCCTGCGATTGAGTAACCCTGCTGCCATGAATAAAGCAGTTAACAGAATATTTCCAGAGATAGGACAATCCACCAGGAAGAAAGTATGAAAAAGTGAGCCTGCCAGCTACCCCCTCCTTAATTGACTGAAGTTACCACTAATAAAGGGAAAGAATGATGATCTCTGTAGTAATTCTAATAGAAAATATTGCTTGCCGCTTGTTGACATCAAAATATACCCATAATGCTGTGCGAGTCTGAGTTTGCACAGACTGCAAAAGTGAAAACGGACGGCAAAAGTGAAAGGAGTAAGACATCTACATGCCACCCATTTAATATTAGAGTAAGCCAGGCTTCTGAAGCAGGTTTCTCATCGTCCGAGTTAAGAGCAGAGTTTTCCCTGCAGGTAAACACAGCCGCTGTCTGGTCCTTCACGTCACATCTGTCTGAAGAAGAGCCATGTATGCAGCCTGGATTATGGTCTCAATCTACAATCTTGCGTGCTATAGATTGGTAATTTAGAAAACATTTTGTCACCCACTGTCCCTACCACAGGTTTCCACTCTGAAGGAGCAGCTACAGCAGGAGATGAAACGACGTCAGCCTTCCTTTCCCTCTTCCTTGCTGTCTGGAGGGAACTGAGAGGCAGTTCCCTCCACTTACAGCCAGCAGCACAGATTCAAAGATGGACCAGCATATCGCCTTCTATCAGGGAGAAGCCAGGGAGAATACTCTCAATCTGAATGTCTTATAGCAATATTTATCCTGTGGAAACGTTCCTAAAATCATAACCTGCATTTGTAACTGTACTGTTGTATGATTAGTTTTATCAAGTGAAAAAGAAATGAGCACTACTATAATGTTGATGATTTTCTACAGTGAAAAATACTTTACTCAACCTACAACATACATAAGCACACAACAGGCTGGAGAGTGGAGCGGTGTAATATGCACAGCAGCAGTACTGTGTGGTAAGTGCCAGCAGTCTGCTGATTACTGGCAACCGTCTATTACTTGATCCTTGCTCAACATCTTCCCTAACTTCCTCCTCTTATTCAAGAAGAAACTCAAATCACCACAGGATTCTCCTCCAGACAGAATCTGGATGTAGTGCAGGAATGAAAATCACAAGTCTGCCAGTTTGCAGTTGGCCTCTGTTCCTTCACATTCATATTAACAGTGGAGGACACAAAGGGAAGGTCTTCACTGCACGCAAGTGCCAGGAAACAAACAAATTGACCATATGAAGGAACTGTGCAGCAGTTTCCCTGAGAAACTGGTGCAGATTTGACTGATTGTCTGGATTTTGATATATAGATACTGTTGTATAGAGCTCAGAAAGTCCTGTACTTACCTGTGGTGGTAAACCTATGGTATGTGTTTGTAGTGTTAGTTCAATATACGTTTTACTAATGAAGGTTGGCAGACTGAGGTATCATCGTAGATGATAACACCAGTATGGTTTTGTATGGAGAAAACACATGGATCCAATATGTTTGCAAGAGAATAAACAAGCTGTGTGTACACCATAATTTATGACTTGCACAAATACTTTTCATCACACTATGCTGGAGCCTGAAATGACATTATAGTAATGACTGTGTGACATCATGTTTGGATCTATCACACCGCTGAACAGTTGTAGTAAAAAAAAAGTTTATTTTTTTCTCAGTCTTTATAGTGACAGTTTTACAAAGCAGTAGTACAGAGGCCATTTGTGAGATGCCTTTTCAAAGCACTTCTTGCCACTGGAATATGAATATATAATATACTATATATGCTTGCTGCTTGGTTGCTAAGCACAGATCCAAGTGGCAGTAGTACATAAACTGAGGTCACTCAGCACTTATTTCTTCACACGTCTCATGATCTTTACCTCCCAGTCAATGATGAGATGATTGACGACCATATATTGATTATTTGTGTGTCCGATGTCAGTGCACAGTGGCCACCATTGTAGAGTTGATCATGACAATGACTGCTTTTCAACACACAAGTACAGTAAAATAACAACACACACAATAAAAGGATGAGATTAATATGGTACAATATGCCAAAAAGTATAAAAAGCTGTTCTGCAGTTTTATGTGCATCTCTAATAGTGAGCTACTTCTTATAGCACCAGTGTGATGATTTTATAGCACCAGTGAAATACAATCATCAATGTTCCTTTGAGTATATTTATCCATACACACATGATCTACTGGTCTGACATATATGGGTAAGGGCAAAGATAAGGTGGAGTAACAAAAGTAGAACAAAAACTTAAGATACAGAAGTGTTTTGGCACAGGAGTTAATGTGTAGTATAGGAATAGTCAGAGGTGAGGCCAAGTGAGGCGTGACTGGGAGGAAGAGGGCAAGGGTAGAGGATGTTGGGATGTGGGTGGCTGAAATGCGGCAGTATTCGGGCAGGTAGCGTCCCTGATCTCCCATTTTTAATCAGCAACCACCGCAACTCTTCCCGCAGCTGCTCCCTAGTGATCCACACTGGCCGGTCACTGCTGCCACGCCACAGCGAGAGAACTGGTCACGGCACAGGTCCGCTAAACACACAGAGGGCGAGGGGATTGGGTTACAAATGCATACACACACACACACCCATGCACACACGAACACGCACTCTGCAGAACCCACCTCTGAGCAGTTCTTCATGTGCACACACGGTCCTTACACACACCTCCTTGTTGATAACGTACACCCGTCGCAAACTGAATAGAAAGGAATGTGGGGTCACTTGAGGCTGACATACTTAAGCGCTAACGACCTTAAAGGAATACTTCACAGCAAAATCTAAATACAGTCATTATCTTCTTAGCCCCATGTCAGTGCAAACTCTATTGAAGTTGGTAGGATCACTAAACACACAGCGAGTTTGCCCCATAGTTCCTTCTAGGCTTTTTCCCAAACTATTAGCGTTAATGAGTCCTTCTTTTACAGCTCCAAAAAAAAAAAAACACGTAAAACATCCATCAGATGTCTTTAAACAGCCCATGCAGTAAAGTCCAAGTGTTTTGTAGCCAAATGATTGCAATGTGGCTCCAAAAGTGCAATATTTACCTCATTATCGCTATTATTTTCCTCACTGACTGCTTTGCTGTAGAATGTGCCAGCAGTTGTGTGTGCCTGGTTGCCAGAATGATGTCAGTGAGGAAAGATAACGAGGTAGATACTGGACTTTTGGAACCACAGTGTGATCGTGTGGCTACAAAACATCATGCTGCATGAGCTGTTTGGAGAAATTCGTTGGACATTTTATGCTTTTTTTGGAGTTGTAAAGTGATGTAGTTTGGGAAAAAGCTGAGATGGGACTATTGGGGCTGCAGTGGAGTTTCGACTGACATAGGGCTTCATTTTGGCATGAGCTATTCTTTTGAAAATACCCAAGTCACGTCAGGTTGTACCTACCTGTAGAAGCAGAGGCTATTCAGGCACTGCTTGCATGGCTTGTGGACAGAGTAGAGTCTGGTGCAAGGGTACTGCTCCTCTCTGCAATCTAGAAATCACCAAATAGTACAACCAAATATACAGCAAAATACTTCTTTGCTCAAAATAATCAACTGCTCATCTTTCCTCTCCTCCCCAGCTGTCTTACCAAGAGGGCCCGGCTCTGTGGGCTCCGTCTCCAATTCTGAAACCCACACAGAAAAGGTAGACACTGGTTTAAAAAATGAGTTATTTATACTGTACAAGCCACTTGCAAACCGCATTGTAACACATCATTATAACAAGAGAGAGCTGTGAATCGGACCACAGGAGAATTCAGCAGATATACAGCATATAACATGTAAATGTACCTGACTGCTCTGGACGGACCGCCGGGTCCAGTCGAACCTGCTGCTGGTAAGTTCCAGAAAGAGATTCAGAGTTCTCATTGAGAGAGTCTGGATTCTCTAAAACGAGAGAAAGAGAGAGATACTTTTTGTCGAATACACTGGTGTTTAAATGTGAAAGAAAACCACCCAATTCGGAGTACGTTTCTACGAACTCAAACACATCTCACCTGGGAAATAATCAGGTCCATAGTCCTCTGTGAAGCACAAAAGAGGAAGAAACTGGGTTTCATGAGATGAACATTGTGAAAGTAATTAGTTCTACAGCTCCACTCCAACTTTGTCCCCCCCCCTCACACACACACACACATAACAAAGCACCATATAAAATGAACCACCTGCATGCCAAAACTGAGGAAAATGAGTAGACTGCAAGGACTCCGGGGTCTAATGCATGACTTCATATGCAAGATGTTTACAAATAATAACATGCTTCGTGGTCAAAGTGCTATTTACACTATGACAACAGTTCCTATCCGTGTGGTAAACAAAAGGAGAAGGGAAAAAACTCCCCGAGGCTAGGTGACACATCAGAGGACACAAGAAAATAGTGAACAGATGTAAGAGCACACGTCTGAACTCCAGTCACACA
>OMOV01092346.1:0-16074 GCA_900312565.1 Beryx splendens
GAGATCACTGTGTGACTGGAGTTCAGACGTGTGCTCTTCCGATCTCCCCCCACCCATGCTAAAAAGACTCAGCACTCTCCACACTTTCATATTTGCTGTACTTCAGAGGTGAAGAAGACCAAATCATCTTACCATTCTGGATGCCAAACACAAACAGGTTGGCCTGTCCCTGTGGTGCCACACTGCCACTCACTGTTGTCTGGAAAAGCTGCTCGGGGGGCTGCTGGCCAGGGTTGGCTACCACACCGACACCACCCTGCACCACAAAGATGGTTGTGCCAGGGGCTGCGGCCTGGGTGCTCAGCTCCTGTGTGCCAATAGTACTCTGCAGGCCAGACAGAGAGGTCTGTGGCAGGAACAGCTCCACGGGTTGACTCCTTGGGACACTGCTGGAGCCCACCTGCATCGGCTGCTGTTCCTGGAATAGGCTCGGTGGTGGGGGCTCAGTGGACGCAGTGGCGCTGCCTGAAGAACTCTGGTCCTGGAAGGACATGGGCTCTGCTGGGTCTGGCTGAGGGATCCCAACCCCAACCCCGATGCTGCCCATAGGGGAAGGGCCTTGGCTCTGAGTGCTGAAGAGGAGTGCTGGGGGAAGTGCCTGGGGGTTAAGGTCTGTGGTACAGAGGAGCAGACTGGTCTGTTGGGGCTGAGAGAGCTGGCTCTGGGGGAGAGGGTTGGCCTGTGAGTGACTGGGGATGCTTTGGAACAAGGAGCTCTGCTGGCCCATTGGAAGCTGTTGTGTCTGTTGTTGGTTCTGCTGTGGAGACTGTTGCTGCTCCATGGGCGTGGTCTGCTGCTGCATTTGGGAAAGCTGCGTTTGGGGTTGGTTCTGAAACATAGAAACAGACTGAGGCTCACTGGCAGACGTCTCCATGGAAGAGAGGAATGCCAGCTGCTGCTGTTGCTGCTGTTGAGGCTGAGGGTTTGGGACAGTCAATGTATTCAGGACAGTCAATGTATTCTGGAGCAGGGCAGCCTGTACCTGCTGTTGAGAGCCTTGGGTGTCTGCAAGAGGTCTGGGAGACTGGAAGAGCTGTTGTGGGGGAGAGGTGTGGGATGGAGGCTGTGGTGGGAAGCTGGTCTGGATGGTGAGCAGCTCTCCAGCCTGCTGCAGGAGGGAGACGGGCTGCTGGCCCTGGGGGGCGGAGTGGATCTGGGGCTGGAGCAGCTCAGCCTGAAGCTGCTGTTGGAGGTTCTCCAAGACTTGCTGCTCTTGCAACTGTTGTTGCTGTTGTAGGTTGCTCAATGCTTGATTTTGTTGTTGTTGTTGCTGCTGCTGCTGCTGCAGCTGATGTTGCTGTAAGTTGGTAAGTATTTGATTTTGTTGTTGCTGATCCTGAAGTTGGATGTTGTTGAGGACTTGCTGCTGCTGATTTTGTTGCAACTGCTGTTGTTGTAACTGCTGCTGTTGCTGTTGTATGTTCTCCATGATTTGCTGCTGTTGCTGCTGCAGTTGCTGTTGGTCCTGTGGCTGTAGCAGAAGTTGTTGTTGGATCTGCATGTTGCCAAGGACCTGCTGCTGTTGCTGCTGTAGATGTTGCTGCTGTTGTTGATGTTGTAGGTTGCCAAGGATTTGCTGTTGTTGCTGCAGTTGTTGATGCTGCTGAAACTGTTGCTGTATTTGCTGTTGCTGCTGCTGTTGCTGTTGTTGTTGTATTTGCTGCTGCTGTTGTATCTGCTGCTGCTGTTGTATCTGCTGCTGCTGCTGTATCTGCTGCTGCTGCTGTATCTGCTGCTGCTGCTGTATCTGCTGCTGCTGCTGTATCTGTAGCTGCTGCTGTGTAGTTAATGAGTTCTCTGTGGTTCCCAGTCTCAGGCTGTTCATGTTTTCTTGGACGTGTTGCTGCAGGGATTCTGCAGAGGGCGTGGGGTTGTACAGCACAGAGTTCAGCTGCTGCTGAGCCACAGCTGCCTCCAAGACCTGCTGAAGTGTGGTGTTGCTCCCAGCCTGCAGCTCCCTAACTGCCCTCTCCAACTGGGCCACCCCTTCCTGGGGGAACAGGGGAACTTGGGACTGTTGTTGCTGGGGTTGAGAGGGGGCTGCCATCTGGGGCATGGCCACAACCACGACCCCACCACCACTACTGGAACTCTCTGGAGGAAGGCTCTCCTGGGGGTCTCTAAGGAATTGTTGAGGGACTTCTGGAGGGATAGGAGGGATGGTGGTGTCCCCTGATACAGGGAAGGAGGTGGTGGAGGCAATGTCTTGCTTTTGTATGGTGCTGAGGGGCTCTAGGGTAGGGAAGACAGGGGGAGCGTGGGGAAGCTCCACATCCTCAGGTTGTAGAGGTATGGGGCTCGGAAAGGACTCTCCACCTGGGTGAGGACTAGAGTTAAGCTCCAGGGTCTGCTGCACTGAGACCAGAGGGTCTGAGGACGGCTGAGGAACAAGAGAGCAAGAAAAATTCCATAGATTGAAATACTGCAAAGTAGATTTAGAAAAAAAAAATTCCTTCTTGACATGAAAATAACAGTTTCCTACCTTGAAGACATCTGTGGGTGGTGGATTGATAGACACTTCCATTGGTGTTACCTCTTGCCGTTTAGATGGTTGACCAGAGGGATCAGATGGGTCGGAAGTTATAGATTTGATCTGGCCATCAAACATACATGTCTTGACCAGGGACAGTCCCTCTGTTTTTACTGCCAGGCTGAGTGAGTTATCCACTGAGGGTGAGAATGGAAACACAGGACCAACAAATGTCTGTGAGAGGACTATGCACCATATCTAGTCTGTACCTAGGGCTGCCCAATTCATCATCTACGATCCTACACTGTAAGTTTCCACGACACATACTGAAACATTTAATTTCATCCAGATTGTCCACTGCAGTTGAAAATAGTCCAAGATGTTGATTTAAATAGCAAAAAGTATTTTTCCCCCTAAAATCATCAAGACTCATAAATGGGAGTAATTATCACGATCACAACATGTAGCAAAATAATTATCATTTTCATTATCATTTTTGCCATATGCAGCCCCATCTGTACGCCTTGAATTACAGAATAGGCCTCACATTCCAAAATGAATACTCCATGTTGCTTGTAAACAGACAAAGTAGAGAACCTCTGCACTAAAGCTAGTGGGCATACCTGAGTCTGGAGTGTAGGTGAAGGGCTGGGCATCATGTGATCTGCCAGCATTGGTCATCACAAAGATTCCCACAGAAACGGGAGAGGTGACTGATAAGTTATGGAACGGAGGGACTGTCACTATCAGATGGTTCTGGAAAACAGAGCAGAGATCTTAGGAGGGGCCCGAAAGAGAAATCAAATTTTACAGGAACATCTCACGGTGATCATGCTCATGGGAGGCAGAACGGTTTGGTGCGGTTTATACAGTGCAAGGAGAAACGGCGGCGTGTACATGTCAATCAGTTACATTTACCTGATGGAATAGGTCCATGTCAATCTTTGCCTCAGCTTGCCAGGAACTATCATCTGGAAATGACAGAAAAACATATTTTCATTCGTCTATCCAGCAGAACTTTACATGCAGAAAGACATAATCCGTAACTGGAACACCGTAACTGAGAAAAACTGCCGAGCTGGCTACAGCACCTGCGATGTTCTCCTGGAAAATGACTTTGGTTCCTTTGAGGAAGTTCTTTCCTATGATGAATACTTCCTCTCCTCCTCTCACCGAGCAGCTGTGAAGGCTTTTCTTCAGGATCTCTGGCACCCCCGCTGGTTGGGCTGGAGAGAGACGGAAGAGTCCAAGGAATAAACGCCGCTGTGCAATAGCGCGATGAAGGGAGGGCGATATCCCATGTGCCTGCCAACCACTGAGCCCCGACGACGCAGAGTATCGCTTACCAGTCAAACAAAAAACATGCTTTGACAAATGTGTGTCTCTAGAGCACATGCACCAAATTTAATGAAATTCAATGGACCGTATCGACAAACATTTGCCTTTGTGAACACCTGAGCCCTTAAGCAAGGCGAGGGAACATTTCTATTCATCTTATATGTCATCCAAATCAGCGTACAACACTATCATCACTGGATTATTAGTGCCGTTTGTCCTGCTTATGGTACTCCGTGCCTGCTCTGTTGAGAGGGACATTATATTTTCACTGGCCTTGTTCCATTCCCCCACACACCTGCCCTGACACAGAAGTGCAAAAGGAATACTTGTTCCTGCTTAAAAAAAAATCATGACCAGAAAGCTGATCTGAAGGAGGAGAAGAAGTGAAGGGGACGTGCTAAAGTGGGAGAAAGTCCTGCCCCGGTTCCTTACCAATAGTTTACACGTGTACCAGGTCTCATGCTAATTATACAAGCTGTCATTGACTTATGGCCAATTTCGTGATAGGCCATATCCTCATAACAGCTTCTTCTGACCATGTGGCGAGCAGATGTGTGCTCATTTAAGTCTGAGGGCCCGACCGAGCAGTCTGGCTATTGTTTATGACTACTTCAAATTGAATGGTGGCTAAGATATATCGCACATTGCATATCACACATGACAAACATCTTCACGGATGTGGGATGCAATGCAATGAGATGTGCGTTCTAAAGAAAAAATATCAGGAGTTCATTCAGGTTGGAGAGAATCAGATGGGAAATTTTAGCTTTGTGACCATTCTGCTGACTACGTGTTGCGCTGGGCTACTCACTGCAGAGGATGGGTGACGATGGGGCCTGCAGAGTGAGGACTGATCCGTCGGGTTGGGGGATGCTGACCCTGAAGGCAAGTCTGGCGCGGGTGCTCTTCTTCTTGGACCCGGCCACACCGATACGGGCCTCCACGTCCGCATTACGCAGCTTCAATATTCCTACGCAATCCACGCTGTAGACACACGAGACAGTCACAGGTGACATTGGGCATATGTAACGGAGCACACAAACTACTCCTCTCTCTACTAACACGCCCCCCAATAAAAAAGATGGCCCCTTACGCGAGTGTCATGTCATTGGTGGGCTCCAGTGGGATCTCAATAACGGTGGTGCCCTCTATGTCTACTTCCTTGCAGGCTGTGGTGTTGCGGCCCGTCACTCTACATGCCTGATAGAAACCGTGAGGCTTTACTCTGCCTGCGTCGTTGGCTACAAACACCTGCAGCACAACTGGCTCACTCACACCCTCCAACTGGGGACAAAAACACAATTCATCTTGTGTGAAATACATGACAAGTAGTACAAAACATTACACTGTTAAAGAGGAAACTTGTTCAGACTTGGCTGCATGTGTACGTCTTTCTCGAACCTTGACAGTGGGAAAGCCCTGCTGTGTGCGGTCTTTGACAGAGCCTCGGCTGCCCTCCGTCAGGTAGCGGGCTCTGTGCTGGGTCTCTGGCTGGACCAGGATCTTTAGCTCCTTCCCATCACTCCTCTGGGGGTACTGACCAGACAGCGGCCCGCCCTTCACCAGAGTCCCTGACTCCAGAGAGCTGCACGGCAACAAACATCACAAGATGGCATTAATATGACTTCCACAAACTCAATTACCCTAAAGGAAACAAAATTAAATTACATTAAATCTATCCCAGCAGGTGGACGGGGAGGTCTGAGTCGAAAGGCTGATAAAATGTGCTTTAGATAAGGGTCACCCTCACCTGGCTTTGGGGCTGGTCTTGTCTGGGCCCAGCTGGGACAGGACAAAGTGAGGGGCCTTGGCGCTATCGGCATCAAACACGTCCATACTGTCCTCTGGAGGAGCAGGCTTGGGGCCAGGTCGCTGGCGAGGGGTGCGTTTTCTGGACTTTCGCGGGACCTCAGTGTTGTCGTTGTATGAGCTGGAGCTGATCAGGCTGAAGTTGGAGGCGGAGTCGTCAGCCCACATGCTGCTGCTGTGCTCCGAGTCTGGACCTTGCGGGCCAGAAGGGGGAGGTTCCTCTTGGCAAGACATCTGGCTGTCGTCAAGGAGGTCCTCGGGGGGCGGGGAGATGCTCAACACAGGCCTCCGTTTTGATGGGGTATTCTGAGGCTGCTGTACTCCTAACCCTGGTAACACTCCTGACCCTAAGTCTCCTGCTGCAGTGTTTGCTCCACTGTTGCCTCTGCCTGGGGCGGGCAGAGCGCCCTCCGCACCGTGCATCTCTGAGGCTCCAGCTCCATCCCCTCCACTGGTGTGAAGATGTTGGGGAGCCTTGAGGTGGTCTGAGGCTGAGGTAGAGGGGCCTGTGGAGGGACCAGAGCACGGGACTCCCATGGCCAGGGAGGAAGAGGCGGAGGGGCTGGAGGTGGAAGAGGTGGCATCTGTAGTATATACAAATAACAGAGTTAGTGCAGATGTTCAGCACAGAGCAGGCTAGCAGTCCCATTCAAGCAGCTGAATTTGTGCATGATTTGCCCTGATTTCCCCTCTTCCCAACTCTAATTTCAATGGACTTCTGTTATATGCCCTCACTGTGCATGCGAGAGCTCTCGAGCATTGATCAAATATTCTGAAGTTAAAGTTGAGAAGGGTACTATAGGCCCCACATTGTTTTGATTCCTACAGTTAAAATCAATGTGACAAAACTGACATGCTTTGTTTACAAAAACAAAAGCAAGCTACAAATTGTTACATACACATTGCCAGAAAGAAAAATAACAAAATCTGGTCAAACTTTCTTGTACAGCCAAATTTGCAAGCTGGTAATGTGGCGCCCAATTAAATTTGCCAGGTTACAGTAGTTTGTGCAATGTGCATTCAGTAGTATACAATAGTTTGCGCATGCCAATTGGAAGATTTGGTTGGGACTGAGCGTAGCCATGGAGACAGAATAAACAAGCCTCTGACCTATGGAGCAGTGAACTGCAGACCATTTTATATGCAGACACTCCCTGCCTCAGAGGGAACTTCCTGCAATAAAAACGAGACAGCCAATGAGCAACAAGAGAGCTGATGATTCAAGACTCAACTTCTGTCAATCAGTAAATTGGATGAGTTAACATACTGAAGGAAGGAGCAACTTTTGAAGTTGATCATTTATAGACACTTTGAAGCAAGTGCAGTCGGCTAATGATGATCGGAAGGACATTACAGTTGTCATGCGTTTGATCAGCAGTGCTTAGGGCCAGCTGGGTCAGACAGGATAGTGAGAAGGTAGCATTAACAAAAGCGCTCTCTCCACCTTGACTGTTGACCAGTTAGTTTGCTCTCTAGATGGAACTCAAGAGAAGAATCCTTCACGATGTTGACTGTCCTGAACCATGATCTAAGATCAGACCATATTTCCTTTTTTTCCCTAAATGACGTTTAAAAAGACAGTCTAACCAATGGCTAGGGGCAACTTCTTTGTTTCAGAGGAAGACGGAGCCTGCATCGTTTCTGCACTTGTCAGCTCCTCTCAAAGGTGGAAGTGGATTACTCATTCACCTACAAAGCTCGAACGGTTTCAAACCTCAAACACCTATCTGATGACCTAGAATAGTTTGAGTGTGTGAACGTGTCAGAGAGGGTGTCAGTGAGGAATGTACATTTATTGCTGCTTTGGGCACAGTCTCTCGTTAAAGCATTTAAAAGCAAAACCAAAATAGAGGCTATATTGAGGCCCACACAGAGATCTGCTTAGGGGATGCTTCTACTTCTCCTATTTGCTGAAATGAAGCAACATGCATCATGTCCTGACAAATACAGCAACAAATAACAAATAATTTCCAAAATGCAATTCCATCCAATACAATTCCATCCCATAACATGGTGGGTGTACAAGATGACCAATCATTTAAGGGAAGACTCAAAGGGATCAGCATCAGGCTACACTGCATATACCTAATTCAAATCTGATCTGACCGCGTCTTGTCGTGCCCTCAGCATTCAACACCTTAGCTGAGGTTTATTACCTGCAGTCAGAAATATTCAGTCCCAGAATGCAACTGTAACTAGAGAAAGGGTGAAGTTGCCCCTAGACGTTGATGCAAGGCTGTATTATCACTGCCACCCCTGTTGTTTTTGGGGTTACGGCTTGGCACGGGGAAGCTGATCCCAGACCATGGTGTTAGTGTGGTGGGTAGGCAGCTCACCTGAGGCCAGGGCTGCAGAGGGGGGCGGCCCCGCCTCTCCCCCACTCTTCTGGCTCATGGTGGGTGGGTCTGTCTGGGCGGACGAGGGCTGGAGCTGGAGCTCTTTGGGGAGGAGGTCATATACCGACTCTGCCATAGAGGATGCGGAAGAAGAGAAGAACATAATTTAGGTTGAGAAAAACTTAAATCAGAATGTTTTTTGCTGCTGGACAAAATAACTAGAAAAGGTTGTACTCTCTACGTACATGGTGATGTCGCTATAGTCCCCCCCCACCCCCCTACAATGAAATTGTGATAATACAAATAAGGCGTAGCCCCTCTGACACCAATTTCAGCACAGCTATCGCCATATAAATACACAAATAAAAGCCACTCTTAACTGCAAAACTTACTGGACTTGATCCTGGAATGGGCCCAGAAGTAAACCTGGGTCTCATCACCAAACATAACCCCCACATCCACAAACAAATTCTACAGTAAACACAGACATAGCACGGGGGTATCTAACGATAATTGAAAGCAGCCCCCCACGGGGTTGAGTAAAACAAAACCTAAGGAGACATTCCTTGATCCTTGATGGGAGCAGGGTTCCCAGTAGACTATAACCAAACACCACAGCTTCACTAGAATAAACCACCACTGATGGTAGATAAACACACCATTAGATAGTTCAGTTGCTAAGAAACAGGGGCCTATCGACACCCCGACATGGATATTTCAGCTGTGCATCGGCGGCACCCAGCATGTGTAGCAGTCATCTGATACTCAGCTATGACTTAGCACCAGCAGAATGGTGAGACTGACAGACACTTGATCTCTCACTTCTGTGACGTCAACGATGCTGTTGAGGAAGAGACAACACAACGTCGCCGCAGTCCACACAAAAACGACGCTGTGCACAAGTTCAGGCAGAGAGCTGTCGAGAGGCGAGAAACTTCACTATTTAACGGGAAGCGCCGAGCCAAGGTCTAGTGCTGCCTATTTAGAAGCGCTCTGTCTTAAACCAGGCCGACCAGAGCTGACTGTTTTCAAAACAATATAGACGGCTAAACAAAAGATCTCTAGCAAGCCTTGGCAAACCGGGCCCATATCATAACCTTTCATGTGGTCGTCTGGGAGAGAGCGAAGTGCGCACGGGAACCATGGGAACCCTCCATCTCTGTCCGTTGTGCTTTGTTCATGGTGTGGAGAAAGTGCGTCTTTGTGCATGGATGTATTCGGGGTTGACTGAGAACCCGACATGACCTCAGTCCTGAGTCACTCTCTCGGACCACTCGCAGGTCACACAGCATAGCAGCCCCAGGACAGCGAACCTGCCACACACTTTCTTTTCACTCTGATTTTTTACACTACATTCTAACTCCCTCTAGTTTCGGCCCACACACACACACACACAATGTCCCATCCTGCACAGCGCTGGGCGATTTGAATAGATGGAAAGTAGACAATTCACAATAGCTGAACCTCAAATTTGCATCAAGTCAAAGACGGGCTCCACAAGAACGTCACCTAGAAAAAAAAACGTCCAGTAAAGTGATCTGGGGTTGTCCCCTGACACCTCCAACACCCCCACCGAGGATGTGAGAGGATGATCACTTTTACAGATTGAAAGCTGTTACATTGACTTTCTTGTCCCGACATGCAGACTGGAGCCTGCCAATGATACATGAACTCATCCATAAAGCCACTGACCCAGTTCATAAATAGTAAGACAGTAATCAAGTTGTTCCTCATCAGGAAAAAAACCCCTCTTGGATCAAAATGATGAGTCAAGTGATGCAGTGTGATCTGAGGCAGCCTACTTCCCAAGAAATGAAAATAACCAAAAATGCATTCAAAGACTTCAAAAGGTGCAGAGAACTTGATTTAAGTGCCGTTTTAGCATACAGGATGTTAAATGTTACGGCCCTTGAAGTACTCCACAGCTGTATTCTTCTTGTCTTTGACAGTCCCAGCAACGGTAAGAAAACGGTACCAATGGGATTTATGTTGTAGTCATTTGACTTTGTGACAATAGCAAAGACATCGACAACAAACGAGACATTACAAAAAACAAGACCTCATATTCACTACGGGCCTACATTTATAGAGTACATTCAAGAGCTAGAGTGACCTCTATTTTCATGACTAAAATGTAATCACGTTAAAAAGAAATACAAGTTTAACTTCCCAAATGCCAAGTTCACAAATATTGGACACGGATAATATTCCTGAAATAGGCTGATGTGATTTAAGTTTCGGTGCCTACTTGCTATAATAGAAGTCAGATGGCATTTTAAATAGGCTCACGTACGTACAGAGCTCTACAACCTTGTGGGCCGTAACCGACTAGCTGAAAAAACACTGACTTTAGCCTACACTTAGAACAATTCAATTACCTCACCGCATAGTTATGCACAGCTCACATTACACATGCCTTAAAGGTTTTGCCAAGTGGCAAGCCCACCGGTCCATTTTTATTCTTTGCAGCTGGCCTGGGGCTTTGATGGGGGATGACAGATGAATAGACAATTCACCGGGCTATGTTTTTGTTGCAAATGAAAAAATATGCAAGCCAAGAATGTATCTCAGTGCCCAACAATGGCTGATTTGATTACACTCTTGTTGGACACATATGATATGCTCAAGCCAGAGTACAGACAAAGAGCTACTCACTGCTCTCAAACCACAAAGAATGCCATTTTTGGCTATTTACACCATCTCTGCTTCCCTTGAAGCTAACGTAGAACGGCAAACTGATTTTTAGCTTTGCTTCTCCATGGGCGTGCTTATGTAGATGAGATGATTAAAGGAGATCGTTGATGTCAGTTAAGAGGTTTAGCCCATTCACTACTGACTACATCTAGTTTTCATTTCCCAAAATAATTTTGCAGTGCATGCCGTATGTGATTAACTTTACGGTATTCAGCTTGAAATTAACTGCTGTCCAAAGAGGGGCCTGAATAATAAAGACATAGACATGACAATAAAGTTAAGTTTTTCTTTCTTCACTAACTCAATCTATTTGCTTTCGGTGGTCAGGTATTCTACCGAGACAATCCTGCCATCGTGGCTCAAACTAAATGGTGAAAGATGTACACTACTAGGCCCAGAGCTCACTTGGCCTGCTGTCCATTCTCTCACTTATAGCTTGATATAGATGAGGTGTCCCACTAGAGATGTTTGATGAGCAAGTCTGCCACCCCACCCCCACACAAGCGCACACCCAATCACTGAGATATAAATAAACAGTCACCATGTGACACAGTGTGACCATATGGCAAACTCAACTGAGCATTTCAGGGTCACAGAACAATGCTTACTGCTGGCTCATGAGCACCCTACACACAGCAGCCAGACAGATGTGGTACCAGCGGGTCAGACGGCAGGTAAAGGCTGAACTGACTGGACTGTGGTTGTGCATGCACATGCTACTGGTCAACCACTAGGAGCCCACATGTAGACTAAAATCAAGTCTAGGAGGGAAATTAGGCAGCAGATGAGACCAAGTTCCTACCGAAATGCAACACAAATTCATGAATGAATCATGTTACTGCACCACTAAAAGACCAGCGCGCGACAACACGACACACAAGGCCTACTCATGAATAAGCAATGGCATAATGTTAGTCGTCAGTGTTGAGTGCCGGATTAGGGCTGAACAATTAATCGAAATATTATCGAAATCGCAATATGGCCAAGTGCAATATCCAAATCACAGGAGATGTAATTTTCTGATAAAAGGTGAAGTGTCACAACATACCATTAAATGAAGCATCGTGGTGCTACAGAGATGCCCCGGCCTACAAATCATATTCTCCAGACCTAAGGGAACATGCTTGTTTGGTACAGACCCCAGCAAAAATCACATCATCATTTATATATTTTTTTTCAGTGAAAATGAAATGCAAAAATTACCATTCCCACTAAAATCGTGACTCATATCACAATATCTGTTAAAATAATCGCAATATGATTTTTTTTAAATTTTTTTTGCATATCCTTCAGCCTTACCGGATTCAGAGAAATGATCTCTGCACATGGAGGTGACACACTGGTAAATATCGTGGAGAGTGACACCTTCAGTATCATCTTTAACTAACTAGGCAAGTGGTGGGATGCAGCAGAGGCTGAGGAGGAAGGGCTGCTGCATGAGTGAGTGCCACCCACTGACCTCTGACCAGAAGAGTGTGTGTTATGCGTTAGCTGCTAGATGATGCAGCAACAATTCCCTAATAATAACAGAACAGTTGGTGGACACATGTCCAAAGCGCATTACAGTGCCATGAGTGAGTACATGTTAACATTGGTGGGCCCGGTGGGATTACCCCTCACCCTGGCAGGGTGAGTGCCATGCTCCGAGCTATGAAGTATGAAGGACCATTAACTGCATTCTTTCTCTGAAACTAGAGAAATGTGAGGAAGATATGTCTGGCCCCATTCCACCAATGAACCGAAACAACAGGAGACTGTCACTTGACAGGGCTAGACGGGATTAACAAAACACACACGCACGGCTTTGCTCTCTCTCGCGATAAACACACGCACACCCACACTTCTGCACAATCCCACGAGGACTAAAGTAAACCACTAAACAATGTAGTGTGGTGGCTGGAGTGACCTCACGTAGTTGTAGGAGATCTGGCTAGTCTGTAGTACCAAACATAACGTTAGCCAGCACCCGGACACAACAATAATAGGTCTCACTCAGACCTACTTTCATTAATAACTACCAGTTTGTACACATAGCTTGTCCACGCATGCGACAGGAGTACAGCTAGCCAACCAGCCAGCGTCAATGGACAAGCCAAATGTAGCTACCTAACTCAGCTAGCTCCACTGGCTGGCAGTGGAAAAGAAAGCTAACTAGTGCTAGCTAGCAGCTTAACGTGAGCTATCTTGACATTCACGTTAGTTCTGACTAAACCAGGACAAAACGTGTTAGTGCCGCCATCGTAACCCTTATTTAGCAAAATCTTACCTTTTGAGTATAGGGATTTAGGGGAATTAAGGTCGAGATCCGAGCTAAGGAGGGATATAAAATCAGAGGGCATCGCAACGCTTCATCGAGGGGAGGGGAAGCGGACACCCTCTTTAGATCAGAAACGAAGCCAGCTGCTCTTGGCTAGTAAATATTTGCGTTTTACAGGCGGGATGTTGTTAAAATACAGACTACAACATCGAAAAAATCTTAAAAACAAAAGCAAAACTTTAAATGCCGAAACAGCCGTTTATTAGCACGTTTAGTGTGTGTGTCTTTGCTGAGAGGAGACACATTTGCTGCTACGTTGTGAAGAACGCACACACACACACACACACATTGCCCAGCGTCGGTCGGCCCCTCTCCTAGCTCCTCCCCCTTCTGCTGGCCAAGCGCATGCGTGTATGAAGAGTGTTCCAACCCGGAAGCGAGGGGAAGAAAGGAAGAGAAAGAGGTTCTCACCATTGCCAGTAATGTCAAGAAGGATGTAAGAAGCCCGCTTTCCTACTGTCATCCTTTATTTTGAGTTTCAATAAACAGTGTAACATAGTACAATTTGTTATTGACATAACTTTCTGTTTCTGTTGGCAGCCAACTGCACCACCATGAAAAGTGACTTGATTTAGGATCACAAAATGCTAGGAGGCTGGGAATCATTTTACAAAGTTGTTGCATAATGTAGGGAAGGGATTCTCACCATTGCCAGTTGTTTGTTGAACCCCACTCTGCTTCACCTACAACTCAATTTTGAGTTTCAAATGAAACATAAAACATACGGTAGTCAGTGTTGTTTCTTTCTGTTTCTGCTGCCAGCCAACTGCACAGATGACTTCAGGGTAACAACATCTTACTAGACCAATTGTGTCAAAAAAAAAAACTGAGAGGTAACAAGATAATCACAGAAGTCCTGGGAGAGGACTTCCACCCACCTCAATATAAGTCAAGTATTCATGTGCTATATCTTATAATAGGTAACAAAAATACAGTGATTTAAAGACTCAGTCTTTATTGCTTGATGTAGGATTCGTCTCAAACTAGGGCCTCCACAGAAAATTTTGCCTAGGGCCTCCCGCAGTTTAGAGCTGGCCCCGTCCATGTTTTTGACTCACATAGACACAAAGCTAGATATGACAAATAAAAAATAATAGTTAATATTCAACTACTACTAAATGAATAACCTTACCTGGGTGGACTCTTTCATGCTGAAGGTCAACCTATATATTTCACAGGTCATTAATCTGGTGTGAAACGCTCCACTTTAATAAACAGTCTCATTCTTAAATCGTGGTATGTGGGCAAAACAACGGATCTCATTTTCAATCTCATTCAGTTTGTTTGTGATAGGGGACATTCACTATCGAAACCACATATCACATCTCATCAATCACCAAATATGCCAATCATATCCCAACCTCATCCCAAACTGAACTCTGCCTTGTTTGATACCTCTAGCATTTTGACTAGTGATGTGATGAGAGATATCTTAAATTAGCATTTTGACTAGTACTAGTCATAATGTAATAAAAGATCTTAAATTAGCATTTTGACTAGTGATAATGTAATGAGAGATATCTTAAATGCTAATGTACAGTAGCATAAAGTCTGTAATCTGTAATCTATCTGTAATGAGAACTACTGGAACTACCACTGCTAGGCCTGTACTGCTGCAGCAGCTGTAGCAGCAGCAGCAGTGTTGTTGCTTGCCACTACGGACTAACTACCACCTGGCCTAACGGTACTGCTGCAGCAGCAGGAGCAGCGGCACCCACAGCATTCCCTGGAGCCCCTCGTAAAGCTCTTAATGTGGACTTTGTCAAGGGCCTACAATAAGATTAGATAAGATAGGATAGCCGCTACACCACCTGGTCCAAACTATCAAAATTAACTAGAATTTTTGTTTCTGGCAGGCTAGCTTCAGCGGGAGGCGAACCGCATCTGTTCGTACCATCCACCACTTCTTCAACGAACCGCCATGCTAACTGCCAGACTGCACCTTTGGAGCGGCTGGCAGGTTGGCTTCAGTGGGATGCGTTGCTCTCAGTGTACTTACACAGAATAGATA
The DNA here is from genome assembly GCA_900312565.1 of Beryx splendens. Lineage (NCBI taxonomy): Eukaryota > Metazoa > Chordata > Actinopteri > Beryciformes > Berycidae > Beryx > Beryx splendens. The sequence goes on from OMOV01092346.1 coordinate 14,976, forward strand.
TACAGCTAAAAACAAGGACAACAAGAACAGAGGTTATGGGCTGGATTATTGCAGAGTAGAACTGGATCAGCAGCTCCTGAGGGAGGTTGAACTTCCTGAGCTGGTGTAGGAAGTACATCCTCTGCTGGGCCTTTTTGATGAGTGTGTCTATGTTGGATGCCCACTTTAGGTCCTGGGAGACTGTGGATCCCAGAAACCTGAAGGTTTCCACGGGAGACACGGTGCTGTTGAGTATGGTGAGGAGACACAGTGCTGTTGAGTATGGTGAGGGGGGGGGGCAGTGTTAGGGGGCTCCTCATGAAGTCCACTGTCATCTCCACAGTTTTGAGCTTGTCCAGCTCCAGGTTGTTATGACCACACCAGAGGGCCAGCTGTTCAACCTCCCGTCTGTGTGCAGACTCGTCACCATCCCGGATGAGGCCGATGACCGTTGTGTCGTCTACAAACCTCAGGAGTTTGACAGATGGGTCTCCTGAGGTGCAGTCATTTGTGTAGAGGGAGAAGAGCAGAGGGGAGAGCACACATCCCTGGGGGGTGCCAGTGCTGATTGTCCGGGTGCTGGATGTGATTTTTCCCCAGCCTCACCTGCTGCCTCCTGTCTGTCAGGAAGTCTGTGATCCAACTGACAGGTGGAGGCTTGCACAGCGAGCTAGGTGAGTTTGGAGCAGAGGATTTCTGGGATGATGGTGTTGAATGCCGAGCTGAAGTCCACAAACAGGATCCTTGCGTATGTCCCTGGGGAGTCAAGGTGTTGCAGGATGTAGTGCAGTCCCGTGTAGACTGCATCATCCACTGACCTGTTTTTTTTATGAGATAAGATAATGACATGCCATGCTAAAAATATATTCAAAATAACTATTTTTGGCAGAAATGGTCTCACTTTGTAGGCTATGCTGCTGTGCATTGAGGCCTGTAGATGAAGTGCTTCTAGACGCCGCTGCTGAAAATGCGCCAGATTTATTCATTTATTTTTTAAAATCAAATGTATACCTGCCTAGAGAACAGAATATGATCAAAGTGACAAATAGCAACGTGTGGTGGTGGACAGAGAGAAGCACACAGACACACTGCTGCCTCATTCAGCCATTCCTATAGTAAC
>OMOV01092359.1:0-11356 GCA_900312565.1 Beryx splendens
AGATAATCCTATATAATGCAGAGGTGCGCTCTCCCATTGAAATTGTGTCGTGTGTGTGTGTGTGTGTGTGTGTGTGTGTGTGTGTGTGTGTGTGTGTGTGTGTGTGTGTGTGCACGTGCGTGTGAGACAAAGACCACCTGTGCAGTGGATGGAGCCAGTGAATCCGGAGCCAGAGAGTGGTCTGTCAATGGGCATTTGATTTGTCACTCAGCGGACTCGGGCTCCGGCTGAGTCACTTAGCAGGCCACACCCGCTTTTTCTCCGTCTCTCTCTGCCTTTCCCTTTTCTTCTCCCTCCGCACAAGGTGTATCCAAGGGTTCACCCCCAGGCCAGCGCTGTTGACAGACATACCTCACCGCGCGTGGCTCACACCCATGTCTTTCAGTGACTTGTATTAAGCTGCAGCGAGTAAAAAAAAAAAAAAATCATCATCAAATTCAAACCCCTTCATTGTCAAGATTTTGTGTTGCCTATTTCCTCGAAAGATACACTTTTCTTGGCGAGAACATGACTGATGCGGGTTCAGAGAAATGTCAGTGAGGTGTGACTTTTTGTCATGGAACATGGCACATATCTCATGCTTTCTCAGTCTGGAGAGGAGAGGTTCTCACCAGGCTCACCCAGAATCACAGCAGCAGACTGACAGTACCGTGTGTCAGTGTTTTCTTTAGCCATAATTACAATATGAACATCTGCGCTATGAATTGTGGTGAGACTGAAATATTTATATTGTCCCCCAATCGTGCCATCGAGATTGTACGTTTCAAAGCTAAGCCTTTTATTTGACGCACACCTACCAATGTAGGGCACAGCTGAGTCTGAAATGAGAGGACCATAGCGCAGGTATTAGCAAAGCCACATCTGAGCAGTACCGCAGGGCTGCAGGTGGCAGACAGCGGCTCGCTCAGGGAGAGAGCTGAATGGATACCGCAGCCAGAAAAGATCACAGATGCACACAGAAGCCTGTTTGTTGTACACGTCGCATCCTTTGAGACGGTGAAAGGTTCTCAGCGGTTGAATCACCAGATAACGTACATTGTCACCTGAATCATTCAGAGAGTAGCATTCAAATTTCAAGAGTGTCACAAGTCAGAGTAGATGAAAATATTCCCTTGCGTTTCTTTTTAATGATTTCAAGGGTTGTAATAAACAAAAGCTCTATTAAACATTCCCATTATTAATCAAAGGCCTCCCAGCAGTGCAAAATCTATTTTTACTTTCCCATATTTCAAGCATGCAATCACAAATGAAATGGCTGTGGAACCTCAAATCCTGGAGGGAAGAAATGAGCCTTGAACTTTGAAACCTCTGAACGTTTCTGAGTCGACGTTTCATTGTGAAGTTGCTACAACGGGCACATTCATGAGGCCTTCATGGGTGTGGAACACAACACAAGGCCAACCACATCAAACAGTTGATTAATTGACGGTGTGATGCCAAAGGGGAAGCGGCGTGGATTGTTAAACCGTGAAAGGCACTCCTTGCTCGGTGACTCTAGTTTCTGTAGAATCCACCTGAACCTTCATCCCACACAGCGCTGAAAAACCCAATTACAGCCCAGAGTGCAACACTAACAAATAGCCCACCACTCCCTTAGCAACAAAGCAGGGCTTTCTATAGTGGCGCTGTGTGACATAGTGACAAAGCACATGTCTGCGTCGTACTGATGGAAGTCAGAGGTGATCTGAAAGAGCTGGAACCTCCCCGGTCAGGCGGGAGCAAGTTTCCCATGACAGCGAAGACTTTGAAGACAAGTTTGAAAAGCTTCAGACAAAGGTGTGAGATTATTTAGACTGTTGAATATCTCTACCATGTATCTCTTAGAAAAACTGTAAGTCACTCAAGTGGGAAAAACAAATGGGGTCCAATATAGCAACAGGGATTTCTGTCAGTACACAAGCCGCATAGTGTTTTGGTCTTCACTAGGAGATGCACCATAATATGAAATTGCTGCTTGGAGAACTAGTTTGAGAGCCGGGGTCAGTCGCCTAACTTTTAGAGAGGAGACAAGCATGAAGGTGTCCATTGCAGTAAGCAGCTAATTGATAGGGTGGCCCAGACAATAGGCGGGTGCCACCCGGTCACATTCCTCACATGCCAGTCAGTCTGTCAGTGACCCTGAAACGGAGCCCACTTTCCCAATTAGGGTCATTAGTGTGAGCCAGTAAGTGCCCCAGTCACACATGGCTGAAAAGCAGGCCCACTCTGGCACTGTGGAAAGACCCCAAGCAAAACACAGCAGAAAGGGCCGCCTCAGCCTTTTCACCGAGCGTTGCCTGAGATGTCTGTCAAGGCTTTCAGAGGATAGTCAGTGTCGATGCAGACGTGGACGCTTTCTCTTCACATACGTGATTTTTTTCCTGTGGGGTCTTCAGGTGATGTTTATGTTTAGTTCATGGACGTCCGTAGTTTTGAACTACTCAGTGAAAGGCAGTGCACGTTTTGTAAAGGAAGGAAATGAGCTGCATAAAGCATCATGTTGCAGGATTTCAGCTGCTGTTGGTACGAAGGGGAATGAAGTTTATGTCAGTTAGAAAGCAGTGGCACGGCTGAGTCACAGGCACCAGATTGACAGTTGTGGCAGTTGCCTCATTTCTCCATGTTGCAGAAGACAGCAGACCACAGTATTCACTGCAGTACCGTGTGTTTTCATGGACACGACTCAATGGGAGTCCTCCTAACCGCCATTCCTTGTCGGACCATCTGTATGAGCTTATAGCCCTATTATCATTCTCATGTCATATGGAAATAGATATTGATTCCGTGAATGATATTTTCCTATTGCTCACAATAGTCATCATTATTATGGTGGAGCCATTTTGAATCCGGGAAATGAAAAGAGGGGCATTTACATCCGCGGTCACGTCTTTTCTGTATTGTCTTTGGAAAAAACATGGTGACGTTAACGTATTTAGCAGATGTTGTTGCTCATTTGACTGCTAATTTGGTTGGGCAGTTTAAATGTAGCTCCGAAACATCCGTTTATGGATATGAAGAAAACGTCAACGCTGGTGAATGGGTCAGCATCATCAGAAAGTGCATAATGTGATTGGCTGCTATAACATGACAGGGGGAGGCCTTCTGTTCGGCCTGCTGACGTCTCTAAGTGCTTACTCAGAGGCTTTGAAATGCAAACTATTACATCCTGGGAGAAAGTGTGTTTTCTTGATCACTGAGCTATACTGTCCCACCGGCAGTCCCGCTTTGGATTTGCACCATGTGTGTTGTGACAGTTGTTATAGGGAATTCAACAGGGTTCACACTGAATATTGAACAGTGAGACTGTCGTATGGTGTGTACTTAACAGAAACTTAGACCTACTAAACCATGTATACCAGTACTGATTTAGACTGAAATCGCAGGAAGTCTTATGTTAAGCTTGTTTTCTTTTGTGAGGCAGCATTTTTTTTTTTTTTAATCCCAAGACAGTTTGGGAAATTTCTTAAAAGTATATAGAGTATAGCGTTAAGTTTATATCTCTATGGGTCTTAAGGATTTAGCATACCTGCTTTGATTTTCCTCAGTATGATTTGCAATGAACACTGTGTACACCTGCATTAACTGGCATGCTACTTTATCTATCTTCTCTCAACTTGAGATAAGGCATGCTGAGAGATTTGGAAGGTGGCAACACACTAAAATAATCAGTCATCAGCTTTAACATTCAAGAATCAATGAAGGGAAATGACTGAAAGAGAAATCAGAAGAGCTTAGTGCTAAAGCTGTTGTCAGGTTGGCAGGTGAAAAGAAGCCTCTCTGCCTCTCCACTGTGCAGGTGGGAGCAGAGTGGATTCATCAAGTGAGATGCAGATAGCAAGTTGAGCCAGACAGCAAGGTGCTGAAAGGTGCTAAAGCCCATGTAGAAAAGATGGCACCTCCCTATGTGCTGTATAAACACAAAATGTTTCTTAATACTACAAGCGTTAAGAGAGGAATAAAGTCTTTGGCTTATGATCTTTTTAAGGTGTTTAGGGAGAAGATGGGAAAAATGCAGTATGCATGTTCACACCAAATGCCAGCGTGGGCCGGGTAAAGCGTAGTGTTACAGAAAACGGGCAAATATTTTCCTATCTGAAGAGAATGATGTACAATACAATACAAAACCATATGCAAAGGTACTGTATCAGTCACTACTGTTTTCACATACCGTAGTGCCTGATAGCAAGCTGTAATAACGTACTAATGTCAATAAATGGTCTAATAACACAAATCAAACTGCAGCGTGAGTGTACTCAGTGCCTTTAGTATGTTTGTTTGATGAGTTGTCTGGCTTGTAGTGTCTGAAGCCACTCACCTCGCGCTCTGTCATAAAGCGACTGTTTGCACAGAGATCCTCAGACTTACTGAATATCACACTCTGAAAAGTAGAGCACTTATAAAGCTAGCTGTTGATCTGTGGATCTCAATGCCATGTTGGTGAATCAGGGCAAAAATAATCAGCCATCTCTCTGTTTGTATAACTGCTAAGCCAACCAAGCCTCGGCAAGCAAAGTAAAAGTAGTGTGTACAACTCCAGCTGTGATATCTTCCAGATAATCTAGTAATATGGACAATGGGGAGTCATATTTGCTTATTGCAAGGTCAATATTGAATTATTGCAACCAATCCATGTCCCTATGTTGAGTACTAAAGGAAAGTGTGATCACTTAATGATTTATTTTAGAATCTGTGAGGTTCATTTTTAATAACCACTCTGAATAATACCCCAATAACACTCCTGGGCATTTTACAAAAATCCTAAATAAATTGGCTCATGTTGTAGTGAGCAACATTGCCCTCCAGTGGACAGTTGGAACTACAGCAATCTGGATTACAGAGGCCTAGTTACATAAACCATGTACTGCAAGTAAATGAAAACATAATATACATAAGAGCTTACAATAACACATTCACAAGACTACACACGCACATACATGACTGCACCAATCCAGCATATTTCTTCAAAGGGAACACTGTGAACCATGACCAACCAAACACATACGTCACCCTTTATTAATACTGCCTCCATACCTCATCCTTGCCAGGCTATCACTGCATACGAGCCTCTTATTGTCTTATCGTTGTTCCGACAGGTGGTCTTACCTGGCCTGGCTGGGAAGCGGGCAGATATGAAGGGGATATGTGGGGCAATAAAGCCATAACTCACTGGCTGTGTGGAGGGGACGTTACATACGGAGCACCACCTGCTAGATGTGAGGACTCTTTATCACCAGCTGGCCAATGTTTTATAGCACCTCTCTTTTACAGTGGCTGTGATTAGCAGACAGGTCAGGAGGAACATGGAGAACCCTTTCTCATCGTCTGGATGTGTGGGGCAGAGATACTCATATCTGTTGAAACACTGGGATTATGGCTATCCTGTTTTTTTTCAGTGTGTGACTACCTATTGACCAATCTGCCTCTCTGTCTGTCTTTCAGTCCTTCTGCCAATGCATGGGTGATGAGACGCATCACACCTTATACTGTGGCGCCGCCTGGTGTTTGATGTTGTGCAATGCAGAGTTTCCCTAACTATTGAATAGGTGAGGTGGGTCACCCAGCCTCAAGGAGCTGCTAACCACCCTAAGAGTGTCACTAATATGGGTCTTAATGGTGAGTTTTAGTGTCACATGCTGTAAATGCTGTTTCAGAGGCTTTGTCACCCTGCCAAGAATACATTTCTAGGGGAAACACTGGTGTTTTGTCCTCCGACTCAGATGTTAGAGGCCATGAAATGTTGTTATACTGACAATCAACAATCAACAATGTATGAAGACACACACATACCTGTCTCATCTGTTGATATACAGCAACAAAACTAAGCCTGTAGACTGAAGGAAGACAGCGTACCGCGTTTATTAAAGTTCTCTGGTCTTTATATGACTGTTTCCTCGATGACAAAAGTGTCAGTGTTGCACTCGCTGAATGGTGGTGGTGACGCAAACTGACACTTCTCAGTAAATTGCACAGATACAGCTAGGCATATGCAACTGATGATCATGACTGCGCCATCGCCTCAGACAATGGAAAACATGTGCATCCAACACGGCTTATATGGCTCCCGAGGCTCTGGCCCTCCCCAGGAAGCTTTTAAAACCAGCAGCATCCACCAGCATTCACAGCACTGTGAGCTCACTGGCTGAATAGAAAGTCGCATGATGCAGTTTGGAAGGCATGTTTTCTGTTACTGAAAAAAGTACATTTCATAGCATAATTCATCATGCATCAAGCCATTTGGACACAATGTACTGCTAGAAATGACTCATGTGATAAAAATGTAATATTAAATGCATATAAGTTATAAGTAATTTTATCGGCTGAATGTTTTGAACATTCATGAAAAGCAATTTATGTAAGAACATACTGTAAACATTTCAGAGTTGCTGGCTTGCTAATGACTACTAGCCTACATGTGCTTTGTTTTAAAAGACTGAAACCATAGCAACAAAATGTACTTGTACTGACATTTTTCAGTACAACATAGTTCAAACAAAGTAATTATTCTTTGACCCTAAACAAATTTGGCAGGTTTCCATGTATGCCAGTTATTGGCAAAACGTGTTTTAGGCTACTAACCCACTAGCTAGGGTATTTAAGCTAGGCTCCATAGCATCTAGGCTATATAAAGCCCTGCAAGACAGGAAATTTAAATGATCAGAAGAAAAGCTCATTTAAATCAGTTACTATTGAGATAATCCACTACAACAACTTTGACAGCTGTACAATCCTTGAGTCATGTATAGGCTACTGTATGAAAAAATGCACTTATCACACCAGGCAGATACTGTAGCTGAATGTATCTTCTGCACTTGGACACATTGTCAGTGATGTAGTTTCTGGGTGATTGGGGCCTTCCAGCATCAGACACTTCGGCCCAGGTGACTCAGCCTCATAAGTCCCAGGCTTGTGTCAAAGTATGAAGTCCAGACATACTGCAGGTGTCAATGAGGGTCTACGTCTGTGCAAGACAGTTTGGTGACCTACATCTAATAATTTATCACATAGACCAAGTAAAAATATGCTTTTAGTCATCAGGCAATACTTCTACTTGTCCCCAGAAATTGTGTGGATATATGCAGGGGTTGTAAGTTTTCTACACCTTGGGGTTCAGTGGATGGAGGCCCCTGTCTACAGATCTGTTGATCCAGAGCATTCCTTCTCTGCAGCTTCTGTTGTGGTCCTGCATGCCTGTGATGTGATAGGCCCTGCAAAGAGACTGACCTGTGAACCTTCTGCGGCCCACTTTGATGGCTGTGCATGATATCCCTGCTTGCAGCACTCACCCATCGAGTCATCATTCTTGTTCCTCTTTCTCTCACCTCGCTGCCACCTCGTCCCCACCATCCTACTGGGTTGCCATTCCTCCACCCCATGCTCACATACTCTCCTTTTTTGAACGGGGCTCTGCCACTGTGAGCTGTTGGAGCTATCATGTTTTGCCCATCTGGATCCAACTGGCCCACCAGCACGCTGTGACGCAGCCCTGACTCAACCTGCTCACTTGCCTCCTGTGCCCTCCATTTCCTCCCAGTCCTCTCCTATATGCCAGCCAGAGAGACTTTAGGGTTTCTGTTTCCATGTGGTGCAGCACGGTGACCATGAACTATGTTATTTCATACTTGATAACCTTGACTACTGGAGTATGCATAGTTGCCAAAACTTTGTGGTGGAGGACGATAATAGAGAACTGGATGATGATACTGATGGTGGAGTAGTCATTTGATTTTCCTGACATTGAAGGACAACAATGACTTTTTGGGAGTTTGGCCCATTGATAACCTTACCTAATCTCTGTAGATAGCTCTGTCTGGTGTGCATACTAACGCTTTAGCATACAGGATGTTATAGGCCTAGTCGTAGGCGACCAGCATTATCCGGAAAATAAGAACTTGTAAGCCTCTAAGACTGGATGCTTAGTTAATTTTTATGACATGCGTCTAAACCTGCCAGGCTTGTTTGGGAGACTGGTAAAAGGCAAAAAAGGTTCTCTTTGGAACTACTTTCAATACCAGATCTCTTCTCGTGAGACTTTGGATCTAACTAGTTTTGTTTATAGACGAAGTGAGTGTTAGTTAGACAGACAGCTAAACTTTCAATATTAATAAACTTTGAACAAATAGGCGAACAGCATTCTGTGCAGCAGTGGAGCAACCGGGCACTGCACTACTGTATTCTAAATTACGGTGTTACTTACAATGTTGATGTTTCATTTGACGGTAACACTGCTTTGATGAATAGTCTACCATTTGAAGCTTTTCCTGTAGAGTAAATTACATACAAGTTTTCAGTGCTTTTCAATGTATCTTAGTGTGTTCAATGTGATATAATGCAACAATTTTCAATGTTATGACTAGTTCTGCTATAATGTCTGAATTTAAATAGGCTCAGGCAACATAATAGGCCAGCCAGTTTCATTGGATACTAATTTCTCCAGAATCATTCAAGAACCCATTTTTATTTTCCTGTGATCCACTCCCAGCTCCTGACCCAGTCTTTGAAAAAACACTGTTCTATGAATAGTGCCATTCAAAAAGAGAAAAGAAATTGCGCCCCCTGCCTTCACAGCAGGTGTGGTGTACAGTATCTCTGTTAAAGGCCTGTAACTCTATGGCAGTCTCTTTAATGGCACAGTCCTATAGACACAACAAGAGCTGCTCTGGCTTCTTAAAGTGGAACGTTATTTTCTGCTAAGTAAGTTGAAGACACATCTAGTACATACAAGGGCGTTGCTTAGTGAGAAACCATTAGGTAAATGAAATTAAATGAGCCTGACACAAAAATAGTTGTGGCCCAAACTGAAATGAATTGCAGCTACAAAATAAAGCAAATTATTCTGCATAACAGGTTTTGTCTTCCTCTTTAACATAACCAAGCTTGCAATCTATGACATTATGCCAATCATGAGGACAGGCATCTCAGGACATCAATGCTCATTATTGAAGTTAACAATCCACAATTGAGTGTAATTAGATAAAAATCACCCCAAATATGTGTTGTTTTATAAGTGTTACTATATGTAAGAATACATTAAAAATATATTAGCTGAATTATTTCCACTAACAACCAGATTTTCTGAATCTGAAAGTGTACACTGAAGCAAGCAGCAGCGCCGTATTCAGTAGATATTCTGAGAATGCAATCGTCAAAGGTGTGCATTAAGGAGCTTCTTTGAATTATAATCAGCAGGAGGCAATTAAAAAGCTCCTTGGTTCCCCTCCCCTTATTTTTTATAAAACCATGTTCTGCTAATGGCTTAGGATCATGGCTAAGCCTTACTGCAAATGGCTCTTAATCCAGTGGGCCTGTGTTTGGTTACCTGAGGGAAATACTATCCAGGCTCTGCCCGACCCCCCCTGCAAGCTTCCAGATTAGTCCAATATATATTAATCCCCCCATTTATCTTTGTCAACTAAGGGCCAAAAATAATTTGAGAGTGAGTAAATAAAAGCGAGTACAATAAGAGCGGCATGCCTCTGACAGAAGGCAGGTGCTTGCCACCTCATACAACTCGTCACTGGGATTGGCTCTCTAATGAGCCTCTCTGTATGGTAAATATGGCTCTGCTCATTTTGCTCATCAACATTTCATGGGTTAGGTGATTATCCTTTTCAAGCAAACAAGGGATGTTTCAGAGTTTCTAAAATGGAAAATAGTCATCAAAAACACATGGCTCCTCCAAGGCCGAGTGTTTGCTCATGAAATGAAATGAAAGGAATGGGGAATTTTTGAGAAAAGTGATATTTGGAATGGGACCCAGGCCTGCTCTTGAACAAAGTAGAAGAGGTGAATCACTGACTGAAATAGAAATAGCATCACACCTTATATTAGCTAAACCTTTATGTAGCCTAAAAAATTGTCTCATGTGCTCTGGTTTGTATACGTTTCACAGCTGAGCCCTGCGGGACTCCTTGAAAGTTTGACATTTACTGTAAGTTGGGAAACTAATAAATATAACAGCAGAGTATATCACAGTAGGAATGTGTATGATGTCTTGCCAAAACATCCAAATATGATTTCAGTGTGATTTCAGGAGGTTATTAGCTTCCAGCATGTTTTTTAAAGGAGCTGTAAACTTCAGAAATAGGAGCTGCATTTCTTTACAGAAGATATGGTGGGGACAACTCAGCAGAAATGAAAGCGTTTGTGGGCGTGCTCATGGGATGTCCTTCTGTCTGACTAGTGGAACTCATTACAAGTGGTATGGTTTTCCCTCACACCCACTGAGACACTGGCGCAGCCCCGCGGTTCCCTGACAGGGTGCAGGTACATCATCAAAGGCAGGGATACCTGTATAAAAGACCTCATGAAGGCCAAGTATGACTGCATTTTGCTTTCAACATTTCATAGGCTTCAGGTTTTGCCAATGATCTTGGCTGAATAACTGAAAATAATCATTTTGTTCTTGACTGATGCACTATACTGCATCACTTATGGATACGATTCAGATGCTATAGATTAGAATAGAAAATGAATGAAACTCTGAAACACGTGTACGAATACTCTTTCACCGTTTTCAGAGCTGAATTTGAAGATAGAAATTGTCTTTCTCAGGTTGGAGAAATCCCCCAAAAAGTAAACAAATAGCTTTTTCTGGGAGGGGAATCCCCCCCCAAAGCCATGTTTCGTTTTCAGAAGTCCCTTTATTTATTTTCCGATCCAAGATTTATAAGCTGCCATCTGCCATAGGGCAATGTTCAGCTTGATTATTTACCCAAAGAAAATATGCCGGTGAAAAATTCATGTCTGCGTGTCAGTCTGACCCTTGGTCATCGTCTGGCTCTCCCACCTCCGGGATGAGAAAAGCCCCTCAGTGTTGTTGAGTGATGGGGGTTAGAGAGGAGGCGGGCCAGACGGCCATCTCTCTGCAGCCTGTGACATCCTCTCCCGCTCTCCATTACCCCTTTTCACCACATCAGAAATGAGGACAGCCGCTGTCAGCCAAGTACACCTTCTCTTTATGTTTTAAAGGTGAAAAATCAGAAGAACCATCATACTTTATTTCAAAATTAGTCCTTAACATGGTTTATTTATCTAATGATTAATTGTTTTCCAGGAGCCAGCAATGATGTTACAAAATGAATCAAAAAAACAATTATCTATCTATCTATCTATCTATCTATCTATCTATCTATCTATCTATCTATCTATCTGTCTATCTCTGTCTGCCTGCCTGCCTGCCTGCCTGCCTGCCTGTCTGTCTGTCTGTCTGTCTGTCTGTCTGTCCGTCCGTCCGTCCGTCCATCTGTCTATCTATCTCTCTATAAGAGTATTGTTTCCAGAATGTTTTTTGCATTTGTGCTTTAAATGAATGGTGTTTTCCTCATATTCCATGTTATTTACTGTGTTACATAAATGATGATTGACTGTTTTACTCCCT
>OMOV01092361.1:0-10843 GCA_900312565.1 Beryx splendens
CATATCTATTAATCGCGCGCACACACCCACACCCACCAACACACCCACACACCCACCCACACACCCACAAGCCCACGCACACACACACACACACACACACACACACACACACGTCAAGTTTAGTTTAGATTTAACTCCAATTAGACCATCTCACATCAAAAATGATGCTGACAACCCGGTGTTGATTTGCCAGTTAATTAACAGTATTCAGCTGGGACGGCAGCTTTGACTTACTCTTGACTTTAACTTAACTGGGCAAGAGCAGGAAATCTCAAAGTGCACATACATCATAAACTTTATCTTGACTGCTATTTAAATTAAAAAGGAGAAAACCGAATTTAAAATTTGAAGCAGAAGAGACAGAGAATAAGCTGATACTTTGAATACAAATACACATTTGATCCATATAATTTCTTGAGGCAAAGCACTAATGAGCAATCCGCCTGATCCACATGGTATGTTTCTATTGGTGTTCCTGGACACAGAGGCACTACAGTATATTCATATAAATGATGAATCTATTTAGTATCAGCACTGTGATGCTGGTTTTCCACCCCTTGCTCCCACTCCCACTCCATCTGTCCCAATGCTGTGGGCTTTGATGAATGAATCGGGAGATGAATTAAAATAAAATTTGAGGATAATTGTTTGTCTGTGAAATGAATCACACCAGCTTATTCACCAGAATGAAGGGCATGATCGGCATGCCGATTTATGGCATGCCCTCTCGTTCCGCGCTAATATTTCAGCTGCGTCTGAATCTAACCCTCTCTGCCCCCTCCGCACGAACACACACCTTTTTAAAAATGGCGTTTTAACTGTTTTCATCTGGCCGTGATGCCCGTAAAGCATGTCCACTGAGGACGCTGTGTGGGGGCCGGCGGCTCTCATGGGAAATCTAGTGGTTTGTTTGGCGGGAAACAGGAGGCGTAAACAAATGGAAGGCCGCGGTGGATTTACAGCTTCCTGATACATACATCTCTGTGGCGGGACAATCCCACCTGCCCGGCCATGGCTCATTCTGACAGGCTGCACAGAGGGAGTCAGACAGTCTTAACCTGCTGCTCATGGGAGGGTCAGGACGGACTGCTGGTCTTCTGCTACAAAACACTCAGGGAGAATTACATTTCCTGCAGAACATTAAACTGTGAAGAAATGTTTACTTGTGTCAGCTTGAAAGATTTCAAAGTTGCATTTATTCAGAAAACTGTTTACATTTTGACATCAGACGTCACTACTGACTCTCAATCACTTATTTCTATGGGAAAAGATTAAAAATAGAAGATAAGGGCGTCCTGTTGGCTCAGTTGGCTAAGGTGTGTAGCAGTAATCGTGCCCCCCCCCCAATATCTTGTCTGTCACTCTCCGCTGTCAACTATCACATAGAACAAAACTGTCAAAATAATCTTTAAGAATAAGATAAAAGTTCCAAATGTTGAAAGTATTTGCACATCTCCTAAAGTAAAATACCCACACATTTTAAAGTTTGAATTGAGTCTCTAGCTGAAAGTATATAGAAGTATTTTTAGTCCAACATTACGAAGAGAATAATAATGAAGACATAGGAGCATGCTTGTGCCATGAGGTTTCATCGAGCTCACTAATTGTGCCCTGGCTTTCTGTTGTTTAGGGAGTAAAAGCTGTTTAAACCTCTGGCTTTTACATAATTAGGGAAACACACAAATTTATTGATCTACGCTTTAATTTCCCACAACTCCCATCTGGTCATTCCCATGTGGATTCTGCAACTAACAAGAACTTTTGGTCTCATGTCACAAAATAAGATTTACTGAGGCTTGTTGGAGCAATGCCACCCTCTTTAAAAGCTGAACCACAATCAATAGAGGACAGCCCCCAATAATTACTACATTACTAGGGGCAAAATCATCTTTGTCATACTCAGAGTTGGGTGGGAAAACTACAGAAGGAGAAAGTCTTTCATTGCTCATAACCCACAGAAAGCAGGTCAAGTCAAAATCTATACTGTGGGACATTCTGTACATTAATTTGATGTCTTTGATATAAAACAAAACATCTAGTATCAAACACCATGACTACATATCTTGTGCACAACGTTTCACATTACATTAGTATGCAACCACTCATGCATTTACTTTTTTTTATTGCAGATTCCATTGACTATAAAGCCGGGCTATTGCTTTACATCTCAGATAGTAAGGCACTGTTTTACTGTGAGCTAATAAAAACCAAAATTCATCTGCAAACGCTTGACAGTTTCCCCTCCAGGAGAAATGCACTGGGCATATTGTAAAAATCCATGATAATTATCTTGCAATATTGGTTTTATTACTGGAGGATGTATCCCAACCACATGCTGTTTCCTGTTCTAATTTCATTGCTCCACTGCCATATCATGAGGGGAAAATTATACCCATGAAGCAAATAGACAAACCAACAAAAGACCAGTCTAGAATTAGCCTTTATACTATTGTTTACTGTAAAGAAAGCCATATCGACAAAGTAAACATTTCCTTCAGTGTCTTTATGATTGGAGCTGATGTGTTAGAAATTTCAGCAAGAGCAAGAGTGTGCCTTTGTTAGAAACTGAAGTATCAGTGGTTCAGATGACACTTTATGGACTGTAGAAAACCTTCATCAAACTTTGATCCTCGCAGTGCCAACCGTGTCTACCGGAGCTCTACAGGGCTGAGGTGAGCTTGGCTTATCCGTTTTATATCAGGACTTATGACACAGTCCCAGGTGGAAAAACCTTCAACATCATCGCAGAGCTTCAATAGCTTCCTAAAGCCATACATTGATCCGCTGTAGGATCTAGCAGCGCTCTACCTTTTCACACGAGATTGCTCGGGATGGTTAGACCCCGCGCACAAGCTGCAGCGCCTCTCGCTTGATTTATTCTTTGTCTAGAGAAGCTGAACATCACAGGGAAACACCGTCTCTAAGGCAGCGTGGGGTTCACAAAAGCCAAACATTCATCTTTCAAGGCACTTCCAACTCACTGCCCAATGTATGGGGGGTTTAGCATGCCTCTTGCCTGATTACCTTCTTGTCAGAGAAAGGACCCACCGAGAGGAAAACCCCAGCACGCCCTCCACCTAACCCTCAGTGGAGAGTGAAATAAGACTCTGTTCCTGATCCCCAGGTTCCTTTCCATTCAGCTGTAATGTGAGTCCTCTGTCTACAAGAACACGGCTTACTGTCAGACCGCTCTAGGTCCTGGTCTGAAAGATTTAGGGAGTCTGTGTATAACCCTGAATCACTCTGGTATACATAAAGCTCTGTTATTGACCTCCTCCGATTGCATTTAACTCTCTTTTAACCCAGAAGCCTGTCAATGGCAGAGGGAAGTATTTTCAGTTTTTGTCATGACAGTAGAAATATCACTTACGCCTGTAGACAGATGTGCCATGTGGGGGTAGGTTTGCCTGTTTAGTATGTGTGAGGTTGTCTGTCTGATTTGAGCACCATTAAAGCATCCGATTCTTCTGATATACAATGATGTCATCCAGTAAATTCAATCCTGAAGGGGCCAGACGGGGTCTACTCCACAGCAAGTGTGCAGAGCTCCACCCGGCTGAAAGCAGTCCCGTTCAGTGGGGCATTAGGCCTGTCATAATTGCATCCGCCGTCTGAGGTCATGTGAGGCCATCCGGTATTGGGGTTGAATGTGTGTTACTGATGGAACCTTGTGGAGTGAGAGTAGACCATTAGTGCAAGTCCCAGACAAGACTGAAAAATGAAATGGATTTTCAAAAACTGGGCTGCTGTAACATTTGGATGGTATGGCAGGACAGTAACTGTGTCAGCTGCGGCGGGGGAGTTTGTGGAGAAATGGGCGGCTCAACACGCTCAGGGAAGATAGAATGATGTGAGAGCAAGGTGTAATTTCCTGGGAGACCCCCAGAGAGTCAGGCCTCCTGGATGGGAACTGTCACAAACTGTGGACGCATTGCCACATTCTCACATGCACACACCACACACACACACACAAACACACACACATGCACGCACACAGAGCCTGTTCTCTCTTTTGCACTTCCTCTTTTTTAGTGAGGGAGTGATTGGCTCCTGCAGCAGCTACGGTTGCTGGGGGGAGAAATGGGGCAAATAAAACAAATCTAATTGCAAATAAGTTACCTGGTGAGTTCAGTTAGATATTCTCCTTCAGGGCCTCTGGGACAGGAAAAAATAAAACAAGGGAAAAAAAGCACACCTTCTGCGATACACCCAATACTGCACCTGCAACACCTGTTAGGTTAATTGGATTTTCTGACATTCGGAGAGCACGTCAGCACCCAAACACACTGCTGAATTTGATCATCTTCATTGTCATTTTTTTAAATGGATATTTCTCAATTATTTTTCAGGCCTGAAGAGGGCAGACGAGTCTTCATTTGAACACAGTGTGGCTCTCCTTATTGAATCCACAGTTTGTTCACTGAGTGCAAAACACATATGTGTTTATTCATTTATGCAGAACCTATCTGCTAACACTACACAAAGTATTTCATATTAAATTGTATCCATTTTATTTTGAGGAGCACCAACTATATTTCATGATTACAGCAGCCATATGCTTTATCAGAAATTGTTTAGACACTGAGCATGTGCAGTTTACACCGAAGCCACATAAAGCTACAACTAACAGCATCGTATTCAAATGCATGAGGCTCGGCAAGCAGACTTCCTATCAGATCCATTAGTTCCACCAACGTAACAGTGACAATAGCGTGATAACTGCCCAGCAGGCAACAGCAATCAGACGGAATAGGAGTGTATTTCTCAGTGACATGAGCCATAAAAGGCATCCATCCAAAGAAGTGTGTGTGTTCAGACAAAAGCCAACACAGAGGCACAGTGGAGAACGGAGAGAACACCTGTCTTATCTTTATGATGCTGCGGCGGTGGCGCTTCCCGTGGCTGAGGCTTTTACTACAGCTGGGGTTCCCTTCATTCACACATTCCCTTTGTTTTCTATCCAGGAGAGTTAATGTCTGCTATAGTTACTGTTTATGGAGACCTCATTATGGAAATGCCGGGCCTGGCTTCTTTATGCAGGAAAACAATACCTCTTGACAAAATTATGTTCTAGATTGCTTGAAATATAGAATGTCCGCAATATCTTCAATCTGATCCATGATTTGATCAGAAACGGCCATCTCCATGCTAAAGTGCTAATAGGAAAAGTCTCGGAGATGCTCTGCAGGCAGACGCAGTGCTGGTGGAGACATGGAAGTGGGTGCTTCTCTGATGTGCACCAGTGGGAGCAATGAACTGCACGGCTCTGCTATTCATAAAGTACTGATTATGCTGATGACACAGAGACTAATAAAGCAATTGGATATCTCCGCAAATCAGGCTGGTCCTTTCATTAAGAACATGCTGGAAACAGCAAAAACACAAAATGGCCATCAGGAAAAGACAGTCCTCTAAATTGAAGCCGACAAGCTACTTAACTTTTGAAAATGGTCCCTTTATAGAAAATGAGGTTACTATAGAAAACAATATGGTGTGATTTCTGGCATGGTAATAAAACATAAACAGTTTTTTGCACAGTAATCACATTTATGTATTCTTAAACCAGGGCTAAAGTGGTGTGGGATAGATGGATGCCATTGCTGGGTGGTGGGAGTGTGGCTACCAGATCCATAGCTCTCACTGTAATAGTCCATAAAATTCTAGTGCAATCATCTCTCTTAGTACAGTAATGCTGCAGCATCTTTGAGAAACAATGGGGAGACTCACAGAAGATGATACCTCTTTGGATTACGCACCGAGTGCCGCGTAGATCGGCTTTTCTCAGGCAAAATAATGGCACTAGATGCTGCTCCATCCTCCCTCTCATAGTGGAAATGAAAATGAATCAGGGAAAAAGATAAAAGCTTGACAAGCTCCACAGTCAATCGTTCAGTTTAACAGCCAGATAATTCACCGCTGAACAAATGAAAGTGGGCTGCTGGGAAGAGGGGGATAGCATTATTGTGAAAGAGGATGGCATAGCAAGGGCTGAGGAGTGGAATTGTCTGTGTGCATGTGGCTGCACGCACACTTGCTCAGAGAAAGGGAAAGAAAGCATGCATGTGTTTAGAGGATATGGGCCTTGAAAACCTATGAGATGCCAACTGGGGAGGAGCCGCAGTGAGGGAAGATGTCACCAAATAAACTGCGCTGATTCTCCGAAGCCTGTTTCCCTTCTCTCTGAGGGGGAGTCCTGCCTGTTATTCACTGCGGCTCGGTGAGTGTGTGCAGCTACGCCTGGCAGTGATGCAGTGACTTATAATCGGTAAGTAAGTCTAGCATCAGCATTTCGCAGCGGGCGCGTTGCTGTCTCTTGGGCTGCTGACCTAATCGCTGGAGCTAACAATGAGAAGAATAATCCATCAAAGTGACACCACCGGTCGCCCCCAATGCCCACCATCTTCAGCATACATACACACACACACACACACCTGCCAGGCTTCCCAGTGCAATCGCCTTCGCTTAGTGGGCAGCGAGGCACCGGGACACAGGAGGCAGATCGCGACAAGAAATGTGATACCTGATCTCAGGGTTACAATGAAGACAGCAATTCTGCTGAGGCTGCATCTTGTTCCAGGGCAAACCCTCAGACTGGTGGTCTTGGGAGTTTTCTCTCCCCAGACCAGGGATGAAGTCACAGGGCTCTAAAAGTTATAGTGTCCTTTTCCCTAATCAGATCTCCATGGCTCCTGTGCGGGCTCCTGCAGGCTCCGCTAATCTCATTACAAACCCCATGTGGAGGAGCTGCAGAGAAGCCCCCTCGGACACCACACCTGCTCACAGCAGAGCCCCGCGCACTGATCTAATCAGGTGATATGCCCAGCATTGATTTTCAGCTATTCCACAGTACAATTTTGAATAAGATATGTATCGATGAGCAGTGGAGAGAGGCAAGGAGACAGGTGAAACGACAAGAGGAGAGAAGAGACGGGACGGCGAGACAGAGGGAATGAGCAGGATCTGCGTGACGGAGCAGATTCTACATGTCTCACTTTCTCCATTGTCATCTCTGTATCCCTACGGCTCAGACAACACCTATTGCTATGGAAAAGTGACTGAAGGACAAATCCGTTAATTTAGCATTGAGCCTTAAAGTCTTCTTTTTCTTAAAACTAATGAAAAAATCTGCCAATGGGATGAGATAATTCCCTTTGTTTCCAATTCAAATCAACTTGTAGAGGTTTTTCTTGAATCACGTCATTGTCTTGATGCGAGTTGAGCGATCTGCCTTATTCTGCCTTGTTTCAACAGACTGACATTTGTTTCTAGAAAATTCCTGAAACAAGTGATACTACATTGAAAACAGGTGAAATTATCTCACCCCATAGGTAGAATGTTTCAGTTATTCTGAGGAAATTTTCATTTCAACGGTGAATGTGAGACTAAAAGATGTGATAAGGAGATAATATACTAAATCAACTTACAAGTGCTCTCAGCATACCCGCAGAGAAAAAAATAATGGCATACAGGGGAATGATCGGCTCAGATTGCACTCCGAGGTGTGTCTGTTCAACGGCGGCTCATTAATGCCCAGGCGCCATCGCTGCTCTTGGTGATTGGAAGGGTAGACTATAGGACGATGGGACAATAGGAGGGTTAATGGGGAGTCAGCCTGGCTGCTGATATGAGGTCCAAAGAGACAGAGGACTGCTGGATCCCTCCCCCCAAGGGACAGGTTAATGAGCGACATTAAAAATAATTAGGAAAGACAAAACAGTCCTGCTTGAAATTAACCCCCCTTACATCCAAGACCTGTCCCTGTCTGAGCAGCAGCCAAGCCGTTCAGTTATGATAATCACGATTATAACAGATATGTTACTTCAAATATCATTAACAATGTCTCTGTTTTCATGTTCTGGTGCGTAGTGCTTTAGATTTGGTATGGATATCAGCCAAAGTATAAGATTTAATTTAGTATGAGTACCCATATTCTTTTCAGTTATTAGAATGAGTAATAACATTTGATACCTTGTCTTTATGAACGGCGGCCGTCAGATTAGATTGCTCTTTGTATGGGTTAGTTTCTAATTCTTCTACCTATAGCCAATACCACAATGTTCAGTAGTTGTTGAATTGGAGCTATAGTGAGCTTTAGTAAATTTATGGAATTGGAAAAACTATAATTAGGGCTTAATATTGATTTAAAGAACAAGGCAGCAGCATTAACTTGAGCATCAGCCGTCTTAAGCCATGGTACTAGGAATATGTCCTGAATTCATTATTCAAATTACATCAGTGAGCTTCTAAGGAAGCTTTAATTTGCTTAAAGCTGCAGGGCCTATACCTTAACATTTTCCAGGCGTGCCTTACAATAAAGCGAGCGGAAAATAGAGAGGGGGGAAAACAGAGAGAGATTTAATGCTTCGCTCTTATAGCTCATGGTGGTCTTCTGTGGAGGCAGAGAAGTAATTATTTTCCATGTGGATTTCATCTGAAAAGATTGTGATCTCTTAACTTTGGCCTTCTCTGTTGATTGTGTGACCAACGGCAAGCAAAGCCACAGGCTGCTTGGCCACTAAGGGTCTGTGAATTCTTTCCCTCTAATTTCATAATGCAAATCTCTTTACCAAGATTTAATGGGCCCAGAGTGTCTCAGCAGTAATAAACAAAACCTTAAGTAGAAATTACATGACAATTAAGCAATGAATCATGGGAATGATTTGTGGAATGACTAAGCTAGTCACTTGCTGTGATGTTATCCAATTAAGGCTTGGATTTAAGGATAGTGTTAGGGCAGTAATGAATGTTTCACTTCATACAGACTGCCAGGAGATCTCTGAATACTGAATGGTTAGAGAAATATACACTAGATAGACGATACGCTTCATGTTGAAATGAGACCTGCCTATTGTAATTTCACAGTAGAGCACTCCATAAAGAAGAAAAAAGCAAGAGAGTAACAAGAGAAGATAGGCTTACAGTAGGCAGTGATTTGTGTGGTTCTCACAACCATATAATTTATAGGCCAGTGGGGAGTGTTACTTAGACTTACATGTCCAGTGGACAGCAGCTTCATATTTCCATGAAGCCTCCTTTCAGATCCCACACTGGGTATGAATGTCAGAGACATCCGTCTGCTCCGCTCTGGGGAGGACTGGGATGCTGCCAGGGGCTCAGCAGACCCCACTTTAAGTCCCATACCACAGAAACAGAGAGGATGGGTGGGGAGGAAACCAAAGAGGGCTCCCTTTCCCCCTCCTGGTCCCAAAAGAAGGCATGTACTGGCACCAGCAAGCTGCAGACCCCCTCAGATAATTAAAAGTGAGTTATAAATCAATGTGTAAGCAGTAATCACACAAGCTCCTGCCAACTCCCCGCAACGATCATAAATCTAGAGGAAAACAAAGCTTCAGCACTAACAAAGGCTCTGCAATCCCAGCTGATCCGGGGATGGATATGCGTTTCATAGAAACCACCTCGCCCTTCAAACGCTGAAATAATACATCTGTAATACCCAAGACATGGTTTTATGTTTAAATCGATTTAAACGGATCAAGGAGCAGCAGAGGCTCTGGCAGGGAAGACTTCATACTGGAGCTGTTTCATTAAAGTAACCCATGTTCTGTGCTGCTTGTCCAGGCCTTTGGATTTGGAACCATTTCAGTTTTGATGTTCCTCATACAATCTCTATCTCACAGGCCAGCATCAAATATACAATGTATTCTGTGGGGAAGAAAAACCCTTTCAAGAGGTAGGGGGGAAAAAAGCAGAAGATGACAC
The DNA here is from genome assembly GCA_900312565.1 of Beryx splendens. Taxonomy (NCBI): domain Eukaryota; kingdom Metazoa; phylum Chordata; class Actinopteri; order Beryciformes; family Berycidae; genus Beryx; species Beryx splendens. Next base: position 9,721 of record OMOV01092361.1, read on the forward strand.
CACTTGTATCTGATATTTTGACAGGAACAAGGAAAAAGCTGAATGGAGCTGATGTTCGCCGTGCGCTGGAATAACGGGCGGGGGGAGGCGGAGGCAGAGCAGCACAACGCAGGCTGTATTGATTTGCGGAAAAAAAAATTGTGAAAAGTGTGAGACATGAAAAGAAGTTATTGATCCTCTCAGAAATCATGCTGATTAAAGTCGGGGCGGAGAGAGAGTTCAATAATGGCTCACCAATGAATGCATCCTGATAAGGTTAGGTTGAGGTACGAGGATACCCTTTATTGTTTGAAAGAAAATAACAAAAATACAGCCACTGTTTTGTTCTAATTTACTTGTTTGCAAGTTGATGAAACACACACTACAATTTTTTTCACAAAGACAATCTCTTCTAATGAGCAACCAACCACAAAGACATCATTTTAGAACAAAAATGATCTCAAGATCAAATGAGATGGGCTTGCCTTTTGTTTGTTCTTTGAATTGATGTTGCTTCTGAAACCGAGTCAGGGACAAGGACCTGCAGGGTCGGGATCAAAGCTCGTCTCAGGCGCTGAGCAGTCAGCTGTAAAACACTGTGCCTGAGGACTTATCCAGGCTTATCTTAAAAAAAAGACTCCCTATTCTTTCTGCTATGAAGAGACAACGAGATGAAAAAGGTTAATGCCTCAAAATGTTCTGAAATGACTGAGGGCCAGTCTTTCATACAGTATCTGGAGAGAGTCACTAACTGGAAAACAGAGACCACTAATAAGCAAGTACCTTAACCCTCTGCAAAAAATTACCATAAGTAAATAAAGCAATTCCACTAAAAGCCCATTTTAATAAGCACCATGCTTTTTCGTGATTTAAAACACCTAATAGGGAGCCATTACTTTATAAACCACACAGCCTGACCTCTAACACTGAGCAAAGCCGGGGTTCATTACAGCTGAATAAAGACAAACACATCAAAAACATCAAGTAGTGTAAGACCACTGGGCAGCGGAGCGGAGACAGATTACAGCTTGTCTGAGGTATTAGAGCAAACATGTTGTCTACTTATCCATTTGCTAATCTGCAGGGATCAGAGCTTGTTACTGAGATTACTCGCTAATCAGTACAAAAAACAGAAGTGGATCCA
>OMOV01092366.1:0-12474 GCA_900312565.1 Beryx splendens
CCCACCACCCTCCCTGCACCCCCGCTTTCAAATATCCCCCCTTCAAATAAGGGGATTACTTGGCAGGGTGATGGCAGCAGACATTCTCAAGAGAATATAAAAGGGACAGCTGAGGGCGACCAAAATAGCTAAATAAACTTGAGGGCCTGCCAACGGGCCAGTCCCTCAAAGCAAAACGCTTCCCCTCCATTTTTTCCTCACAGTTTTTACATCCAAATTTACCGGTGTCAAAACCAGAGATAATCTGTTTCTCATATCACGGACAACTTTGCTAATCTCGTCTGGTTGATGAATATATTTTTGCCCCGGTCTCTCGGCTGTTTGTGTTTCCACAGACCCTCTCTGTCTGATGGTTAACGGACAGGTGAGGGGCTGCGGCAGAGGCACGCACGCGCTCTTCACTGGTTTCCCGGACAGCGGTAATTTGGATTAGAGAGACTTTGTTATCCCGGGACGTCCCGAGCCTGACGCTTGCCGTCAGTCCTCCCTTGCGTTCCCAGTGACCTTTGACCTCTGCCCCTCTGGATTATCACCACCTTGTTTTCCCGGAGTGAATGCGGCACGTGTCGCTCTCCACTTGTTGTGACTGTGATATTCATACACTTAAAGAGGAAGTGTTGCCTGTTTGTATTTGCTTGATCAGGGTGAGAGATCAGATGAAAGTTAAAAAATTCTGTTCTATTCCTGCAAAAACATGATCTGTGCTTCAATACTGTGCATGACATCAGCCTTTTTACCCAAATGGACACAGCCACAGCATGTTTGTACATATATGTGTTTATATAATTACTGGATAGGGACTACAGAATAATGAGGGTAGGAATCCTTTTATGTATATTTATGGATTTATCAGATAGGGTGCACAGAACATTGAGGACAGGACTCCTGGTCTGAGGATGAGGGAGCAGCCTGTTTGCATCCAGTGGATGATACTGATATTGACTTGTATCTATGCTTTTATGTATTTATTATCTCCATTTTCCTGCTGTGTTGAATTGTCTGTATTTGTTATTTTGTTAATTTCATATGGTTTCTTTTAAATGTTATGCTGCTGGATGACACCGAAATTTCTCCCCATGGGGATTAATAAACACATCTGTATCTGCATCTGTATCTCTATATAAACTGTTCACAGATCATGTGTGAGAATCAGTTTGCTGATTATACTGCAAGGTAAACTCTCTCACCTCCTGATGCGTTTACATGCTGCTACTGTCAGTGTTAATATACAGATGTGTGTACATTCCAGGGGTATTCGGTGCAATATGACACGTCTCGCCACGCTCCCCTAAAGCCATCTATCACATTTTCGATGATTGGTATGTCTGTCTGTCTGTAGGGGCTGGAATGTGGAGAAGCTCGCAGCTTGACCTATGGGGGCGAGACAACCTAAGGATCCGCCGTGACATGGGAGACGTCAGAGTTTGTAACGCAACACTCCGGTGTGTGTCTGTGTGTGTGTTTGATTGCCTGCTACAGTTCCGTTTTGCCATTTGACACCGTCTGGGATACATTACATCGATCACCATAGTAAATTTCAATTTTGAGGGCAGGTCAGTTTTCAGCTTTTGTGTTTTGAGTCTGAGCTGAGACAGCAGGTGAGTGTAAGCTTTGGTTATAAACTGTAGCACTCCAGTACCAGAACATCGGTTTTACGTAACAGATCACGCTGCTCTGTGTAATTATTAGTAGAGCGATCGTAAATTAAAGCCAAACTGGGTGTAATCATATAAATAAAGGAGTGAGTAACTCGGTTAAAGGCACTTGCACTTATTAATATCCCAAATTAATCGATCGGTCAGTTGTTGCCCCAGCAGCAGTCTCTTGGCTCTGACACACTTCCATAACTCATTCTGCTATTTTTGACTAAATCACACCAGCAAGACTTCATTAATTAAACCCAGTCGAGCTTCACCGGGCTGTAGCTATGGCTCCCTCTGCTGTTCACTGTCTTCCACTGACTTTCATGTGTTCGGGTTTGGATGCTTCTTACCCCCAGTTTCTGTTCCAGAGAACGTAAATATGAGAGCAAATGAACAAATATATCTATTGCATATTTATTGCAACATTACATGAGAAACATGTACAATAAATGAATTGGTATTGTAGAAGTGTGTGTTCTATGGTACACACACTGTTTTATGATGTGTGTGTGTGTCTGTTTGTGTATATTTATGTTTAGAAAGTTATCAATATATTTGTATTTGTGTATTTTGATGTTTGCAATTTTTTTATGTGCTTCTCATTTTATATCATATACACAGATTTGGGACTGCGTCTTCCGAGTTCATTTGTCAGCCAGTTGATTATGAGACATTTTAGTCAATTGACCCATTTTAATGAATTTTTTTGTCATGCAATAAAAAAAAAAGCGTTCCTCCTTGTTAAATCCTGCATCTCAAAGCCTTTTCACACCAGTGCTTTAGTGGTAACTTCGACCACATGGACGAAGTCGAACCTGCTCGGCTCTGACGAATCAAACACGTCACAGTGTGCCATGAGACAAATCACAGACATAAAACCGAGATCTAAACTGATCACATGACATGGAGGCATGTTTAACACATTTACAAGTGTCGTAACTCTGATGTTCCTACCTATAACTTCACAACACTAAAGGTGGAGTTCATTTTGACACACATGAGCCACTCCATCTCAGTTCCCCTTTCAGGGTTTCATTTCACTCTCAGTTTCTGAATGGCAGAGTTCTGTCGGTCTGTGTCACCCCAGGTCGATGAGATCCTCGTCGCTCTGCTCCTCCTCCACCTGTCGACTCCTCAGCCACTCCTCTCTCGCTTGCTTCACTTCCTGGCCGTAATAGTCGTGGAGTTTGCTGAACTCCTCCAGTGGATCCAGACCGGCCAGTGGCCATTCCCCGTACAGAGGCGCCGGCCCGTTCAGCGGAGTCACATGAGCGTTTCTCTTGGGCCAAAGCTTCGGAGACTTCTTATTTGTCACTTTGGTGGGTATGGAAGGCGTTTGTAATACGTTGCTGGCACTGTAGCTCCTCCCCTCTCTGACCGCCGCTCTGGGCCCCTGGGTGGGGAAGAAGGAGCCGGAGTTCATCTGGGTCATCGACTGGCTGTGGCCCTTCACTGTCGGACCAACACCAGAGCTTTGTTGCTCTTTAGCTTCTGTGGACAGAATACAGAGAGTTAACCAAACCATGCCAACAGTACAACAGCACTGCATGCTGACAAAACACACAAAGCCACAATATATGATATGATATGATATGATATGATATGATACAGGGTGGGAACCAGGTGGGGTCAGACACAAATGTGCAATGAGTGATTCATTTGTGGAACAGACTTGTAAATTTACCTGAACACAGGCTCACCCGAAAAATATTTCTGTGGGAAATCTCTAATAAGTCTTTTATATGAAATAGTTATCATTTATTTTTCACGAGAGATGAAGGTTTGACTTGCAGGAAATGAAAGTTATTCCTTATGTATAAATAAAAGTGGTCCACCGATATCTTGTTTAAACCTCAATAAAGGGCGCACTGTCAAATCAAGAACAGAACCTGATGTTATGTTAAACTTATCTAGGAGTCACAGCTCTCTGTGTGCAGGTAAGGTCAGGTGCGTTACCACTGGCCATCGAGACAGGAAGGTTTAGTAAAACTCCTGAAGATGAAAAAAACATGTCTGCTGGTGATCTGGGAGAAATTCACTGTCCAGCATAAATTGCTTTAAGAAATGTGTTGTATCACAAAATTACTTCTGTCTTTATTAATTTCTTATGATTATGAAAAACTTGAACTATGTTTTAGAAAGGATAGTTTCCATATTCCCATATCGCTTCATTTGTAAAGCGTGGGGGCAGGATATTCTGTCTGTGCCATATCTGAGTTTGAGTTTTTTTATGATGTTGTACACCTGGTAGTGTCATGTAAGTCCACTTGGGCTGGGTTCCTTCCTTTTAATAAACTAATCAATCAGTGAATCAATGTATTCACCTTCATACTGCCTCCCCAGGTCTCTCACCAGCAGGGAGAGGTAACAGTGGCTGGCTGACAGCAAGGCTTTGACCCAGCTGTCCTGAGTCGGACTATCCTCTGCTGCGAACGTGTAGGTCTTCAGTCCCGGGCCCTGGAACACCAGGGAGAAGGCAAACTGCCCGTCGGACTCAGAGCGGCGCACCGCACATCCCTCCAGCACGATGACACCCAGTAGGTGCCGGTCCGCTGGGCGCTCCTGGTAGAACAGCAGGTTCGCCTTCAAGACAAACCACCGCCGCTGGTAGGAGGCATTCCTCTCTTTCTATAGAGAAATATATGCAAGCAAAGCAAAATAGTAAAGTTATTACATCTGTTATCAAATGGAAATGAATATCAAAAGATTCATCAGTTGTATGTCTGTGTTTGGTGTTTTCCCAAACCTTTTTGTAGAGGTATCCCTCTTTATCCACAGGAGAGGTGCATGAGAGGTAATGGGTTAAAATCTTCTCATGGATCTTCATCACCACACCTGAAGAAGGAAGTAGTTTCACACTGTGGAAGGTTTCAGACTGAAGAGTGCATCCGGTCTGGCCAGATGTGGAAACCCACATGTGAATGCTTTTTGGACCTATGTTGGCTTTCATATGTAAACAATGTTTTTTTTTCACATTGTGTTCTGACATCACATGTGACAGTTTTTACTTCAGATGTTTCAATTCATATTCATTTCATTTTTCTTTTTCTCATGTGAACATTTTTTCACGTTTTAACCTGCCATTACATATGACGATATTTGTATTTGTTTCACATGTGAAAACTGAGAGACAATTCACAGGTTCATTTTCACATGTAGGAAAATGGAAAAGGGACATTTCACATGTTCGCACACATGCGTCCAAAAAGCACATGTGCTTTGACTTCACATGTGACTTTTTTGGCATATCATATGTACAACATAAAGCAAACATTTTAAGAAATGTCCTGCACTTTATTCAGCAAAACATTCAATAAAATCATCAATCAACTTGATTTTAAACATCGCACCAAGTGATCACATGAGTTCAATTCAGCAGGTCTTTATTATTCTCCAAGGAATAATCTTTGTGCATAAAGGACGAACAAGTAAACTCATATATAACAAGAAACATCAATAATCAAGGTGATAATAACAGTAACTGTAATACAACCCAGTAGTTTAAATGCTAATAAAACCATGTCTCATATTTTCCAGTCATGAGTTTACCAGCCATAACTCTCCAACTCCTGTCTCAGAGAAGTGACTCAGACTTACCTCTGCCAACGCTGAATCACTCACCGGGTCACTCTACATCCACAGGCAGAGGCTTTTACATTATTTACACATGCAGATGAATTCCTCTGCTCCTCATCATTCCTAACCATGCAGTCAGTTGTATTTTCTCTGGTCAGGATACATCCAGAACGAGACAATGTTTAAATATAAAGTTTCAGGTTACTACCACTGGTCCTCCCTCGGGTGCCGGAGGACGAGTGTTGAAATATAAATAACTCGACCCACTTCCTGGTAACAAAACCCTGACACATTATATTCTCTCTCCTCTACGCATCAGTCCACCTTGTGCTGCGATGGGTCAGACTCGGCCGAACCAACTTGTCTGCAACAACTGCTACCTGCAAGACCTGATGCTGAAGTGGAAGTGTCTGATGTGTCTGATGCTTCCGCCTTCTCTCTCTCTCTCTGTCTCACTTCCACATTCTGTTCAAATATGTTAATTTTCTCACCCGCAAATGAGTTTGCCTTGATTGATGGTTGACTGTTCTCGGAGACATGGAGAGCTTCTGGCAGATATTAGCAAAAACTAGTGATGTTTTACGTAATCAGAGGTCTCAAATCCTCTTTTCCCAGCTCTCTACAAACACCCACACACACGCACACATGCACACACGCACGCACGCACACACACACACACCCACACACCTCCGAGCAGGCCTCCAATAAGCAGAATTTTGCTATCTTTGAAATAAAAAAGAAACTATCTATAATTTAAACTCTTGTTATCATTGTGGGATTAAGACAGATGGGGGTCACCATGGCTCTCCATATTGTTTCACCTGTTCTTTCCAAAGCCACTTCTCCTTTCAAGTCTAATATAGCTACCTTGAGTCATTTCCCACACTGCACTTCTCCATAGGCCGGACCAGGTGGGAGGTACTCTGACTTGCTAAAACTCAACACCAGTAGTTTCAAATTGAGCTCTTATTAACAAATAACAAAATGTACACTCTATAACTCTGGGTGAAATGTGACCTCTGCTCGGGCTTAAAATAATCTTCAAAAAATAGTCTTGTTGCACATTCTTCACATCTTACAGAATTACAGAAAAATGTTTTATTTTCAAAAACCGATTTGGCGTCATTTCCTGTTCAAACCGGATCCGGATATGACAGAGCTCCAATAACGAACGTCGCTTGAATTGTTTTCAGCAGGTCTGGCCACACTTCGGCAGCTATGTATTAGTTTATTAGCTGTATTTGTCTATATTTACTTCAGTAATGTATAAGTAAACGCATGTAAGTAGTTAAATTTAAATGTTACGTCACGTTTAGCGGGAGTTTGGACTGTGATAAATGCCTTGCTTCTGCACGCGCTGTGTGCCTGCTGTTGTTGGCTAACACGAGCCCGCGAGCTAACTAGCAAAACAACACAAAAAGCTACTGAATAAAAAGTGTAAACGAGCCACTATGTGCTGCTGGAGGTGTAACTCGAACTATGTTAAATAAATGATTCCCCGTCTCGCCCTCTGCAGCACCATGTCGAAAAGAAAGGTAACATTTGAGGACGGTAATGGGGAGCTGGAGCTGGAGGACGAACTTCCCAACAAAAAGGTAACTGTCCCGTTCACGTGTTTGGGGAGGGGAGGGTGCTGTCCAAAATCTGCTGTCATTTAGTTCTAAGTTACTGAAAGGATTGTGTTTTTCCTGTCATGCCAAGCAGATCCATCTTGGATCAGTTAGAATGGCTCCCAGCGTGAAACTCACATTTACATCACACCTGCACAAGAAACTATATCTAAACACTTTTGATTGGTTTGCCAGCTTCTTTCCTTCATTTACTACTTAGATCTAAGATGTTGACTAGTCTATATCTTCATTAATGTAAACATGTAATCATTATTTTATATAATTTGCACCAGACAACAATGCCCATCACAAGTGATAATGGCGATGGGATGGATGTTTTCAGAGCAAGGAAATGAAGGAAACATGAGACATGATAACTTACTGGGAGGATTTGTTTGCCTTGGCCTGTGTGTGTTAAACAGCAGTCAGTAGTACTGTTCTGCCTTGTGTGACTCCAGGTAGGTCTGTCTGCTACAGTATATCTGGGTTTAGATCAAATGCAATCAACAGTGCAAAGCAAATAAAACTTGACAAAACTCCGTCTAGATGGATTACTGTTTTGAAAATGTTTTTCAGGTGAGTTAAGAAAAGTGTTACTGACCATTTTGCTTCTTTGCGTATCTTGCGGGTGATCTAGCCTTGTGAGGCTGTGAGTGGCCCCGGCTCCAGGTTCAAGGGCAAACATTCTCTTGATAGCGATGAAGAGGATGAAGGAGACGACAAGGAAAGCAGCAAATATGACATTCTGGCCAGCGATGACGTGGAGGGTATGTGTTGTCTGTTGATTATTTAGGCTGTATTTATGAAGTGACATGTGTCTGTCTGGCAAGTGGCCACATGTACATCGCTATGAAATATGTTTTTATTTTTTTCTGAATGCATATTTTTGTGTTCTTGGTAAGTCTGAATCTACAATGTTCTTGTTCTTAAGCCGAGGTTCTGGTGAAGCGTTAGAGAAGCGACCTTTTGACAACGAGGTGGCTGAATCCTTGGGCTCGCTGGGAAACGTTCTCCCCATCCCTTACCGTCACAATGCCCCAAATTTAGCAAGATAACGTTTTACCTAAACGAGCGATGAAAAGTGACTAAGATCGCAACTTTGTTTTCAGGCCAAGAGGGAGCAACGATTGACTGCGACGAGGGAGTTCCCATCACACCCTTTAACCTGGACGAGGAGATGCAGGAAGGACACTTTGACTCCGAGGGAAACTATTTCATCAAGAAGGACGAACAGATCAGAGACAACTGGCTCGACAACATCGACTGGGTAATCGCATTTTTGTGATTTCTGCTCCATGTTGGAAGGCGTGACAAAAAAAATCTAATTGCGCTCATTTGACAGAATTCCATCACAATTTTTTCTTGTCATACATTTTTTTTAGAACTTTAAAATTGTTTAAAGAAAAGTGAATTTGATGTCATTAGGAGGATTTACTCAATTTGACTATGATGAAAGATTTTCACTAATATTATACTTGAGTCATCGACCAAAGATTACCTGGAGCACTAAAACACCTTGTTTAGAAATCCATTTTGGACGCTCCTCTCTCTCTTAAGCAATTAATTGCAGCCTCTGAAACTGCAGAAGTTCATATTGCGATTTAGATTTTTCGATGGTTAAGCTCTAATGTGCAGTAATAACATTTCCTCTTTCCAGGTGAAAATAAAAGAACAACCTTTCAAGCAGAAGAAGAAAGGTCTCGGTGCCAAACGGAGACGCAGAGCGGGCGATGAGGACGAGGCCGAGGAGGAGAAACTGCGAGAGGAGCAGCGGGCCAACAGCGATAACGAAGAAGACGTGGAGGAGAAGGAGCCCGCGGAGGACCCGCTGGCCTCCTACACACAGTCCCAGCTCACCGAAGCTGTGGTGGAGATGCTGTTGCCCGGGGAGACGGTGGCCAAAGGTCTCCGTCGGCTAGGAGGGCTTGGCGGGCGAAAGAAGAGCAAGCTGAGGGAAGCGAGCGAAAGCACAGAGGAAACCAAACGGGATGCAGAGAAGCTGGACAGGCTCACGGCTCTGGCTGACAGACTGGTTGTGTGCGGGATGTTCGAGATCTATCAGCAAACTTATGAAAAACTGGCCTACGTGCTGAAGGGCATGAGCCAGAAGCAGGCAGCCAAGAAGCAAAAACCCAGCGGCGGTGACGACGACGAAGAAGACGACGAACTCGATATGTTTGGGGATAAATTTGACGAGACGCTTGTCAGCAAATCACAGGAAGAGAAAGAGGACGACAGAGAGAGAGGTTACTTCGCGTTCGCTGTATTCCTGTTGTGTGTTTACCTTCGTCGTCTCAAAATGTCCCGTTGTGTTTCATCCCGTTTTGTCTTTCCTCAGTGTGCGATGGAGTGATGTGGGAGTACAAATGGGAGAATACGGAGAATTCAGAGCTCTACGGCCCCTTCAGCAGTCAGCAGATGCAGGTATGATCTGTTTAGTGCTGAAAGATACTGACAAAAAATCTAATTGTGAGTATTTTTTGGAATATTTCAATTGCGATTTAAACTGCGATTCATATCATCACAAGTTTTTCTTGTAGTTAGAACTTTAAAATTGTTTAAAGAAAAGTGATTTTGTTAAAAAAAATTTGATGTCAGTGTGCAGGAATTACTGATTTTGAGTATGATGAAAGTTTTTCACAGATACTGTACTTGATTCGTGGCCCAAAGATCACCTGCAGCTCTAAAACTCCTTGTTCAGAAATCCATTTTGGTCGCTGCTCTCTTAAGCAATTAATTGTCGCCTCTGTGATTTTGAAATTGCTGAGCTGAAGTTGTGATTTTGATTTTTTTTCCGATTAGTTGTCGAGCTGTAGATCTGCTGCAGCAGTTTGAGATTAAAGAGCAGCTCGGGGGCATGCAGGTGATTCAGTGGGCCGCTGCACTCGGCACAAAAAGCTCCTCATACTTTGCAGTTGTGCCTCTGTGTCTTTTCTTTCCTGTCAATCTTAAACGACACAAAAATCTGAACCGAGGCTTGCTTGGTATCGTGGCTCGGATGAAAACAAAATATGAGGAAGTTGTGATTTGAAGGGTGAAGATGCAGCAACTGATTTCAGTGTTGGAAGAAATTTGAGTTAAAAAAACCCCCAAATTGTTGTGATGAGATACGGCTGTGATTCTATGGCTGTACTATCTGTTACTTACCGGCTTCATTATCCAAGTTATCGAGAACTGGGAGAGTTTATAATCCGACCAGAGAGCACTCGCTCCAGTGTTGTGGCTGTTGAGATTTTGGGTAGCGATCATGTGCACATCCCGCTGATCAGGTGCTGAGAAGAGCATATCAGAGAGAGATCAGAAAGACCTGACTAAGGTCCTTTAGGATCAACACGTCCTTGTTCGCACAGTGGAGACGTTTCTCTCTCTGTTGAGATATTGGAAGCAAAAATTGTTAGGTGTTAGGAATTTGTAAGCAGTGCCAGAGCAAGTCAAGTCCATATTTGTTGAGTAGATAAAGTGTTGATATTACTTCTCATGTGAGGCTGAAATAATATCTGTTTCAGAAGTATAAGTACTCGATTATATACAAACAAGCACCGAATGCTGATGTCCTTATGTCGTCATGTTCAATATTTTTTATCCAGTGTGCCTTAAAAAGGAACTGATCTGTAAATCCCTTTACTAGGATACACAACATGTTTTTATTTTTTAGGCTGATACTGATATCCAGTTTCTCACCGCTCATATCGCCCGATACTGATAGTTGTAAGAATGTAATACAAACACATGTACAAGGCAGATTACACTCAGACATGCCTACCTTCAAATAATCAAGTGCTATCATGAGTTATAAATAATAATAATAAGCGATAATAAATAAAAGGCTGCCCCCTCTCAGTCAAACAAGTAGGGCTGGGCGATATGGTTGTGATCAATATCAATAAACGGTAATTGCTCGAGTCCCAACTCAGTCTCAAGTCAAGTCCCTCGTCTAAATGTATATTATCAAGTCATGTCCAAGTCAAGTCCTCGTCATTAACGTCAAGTCTCAAGTCAATACAGCAAGTCAAGTCAGAACAAATCAAGAGTCCAGTGTCAATTTAATATCTTAAAGAAAACTAAATATCTAGGACTTTTCAATGCAGTATAATTTTAATAGAATAAAAGTTTGAATTAATTCATTTCTATAGAAATTCAGAAAACAATTTAAATTCAGTCACCTGGTGGAACAAATGTAATCGCTCTCAGGTCATTTACACAAACAAGATGTTTTGTGAAGACTTGAGTCTCCACCTCAGATATATAGTATATCACCATATGGCTTATACATGAAAAATAATAATATAAATGCGTAATCAAACTGTGTTCATTGCATTGAACTGCTTGGTCCCTTTCTAATCATATAATTTTGTCGTTTTGAATTTTTAAATACAATTTGCCTGTTATCAGTTACAACAGCAGAATTGTACACGCACACACACACACGCACACACACACACACACACACACAGGCGGCACTTCCAGCAACCAGACGATTCCTACTGTGTTTTTCAAAGCCCTAATCGTCCGATGGACCGTCTACTGAAATGTGTCGGTGCATCGCTGTTTACTACATCATGGGGTCAAGTGCTGATTCTGCTTTTACCTTCAGTCTGACTCCACCTCTAACCGTCTGCCGGGTGGCTTTAATCTTCTTACTGTCTGTTTTGCAGGGCTGGGTGGATGAAGGCTATTTCAAAGACGGTGTTTACTGCAGGAGGCTGGACCAGGAAGGCTCTCAGTTCTACAACTCCAAGAGACTAGACTTTGAGCTTTATACATGATTTATGAGCGGCATCAGATGGATGATGACCATCGTGATCACTATCATCATTCATCATCTCTCTCTCTCCCCTCCTCTCAAGTCTATCCTCCTCCTTCCTGTCCCGTCCGGTGCTTTGGTGTCAAAACAGAGGCTTTGTTTTCTCTATATGGTTTTTAAATAAATTACTCGTGTGTGTCTTGTCGCTGTGAGAGTTTTTTTTGTTCCTGAGGGCTATAAGAACCACGGTTCATCATAGTATTCTTCTTAGACTGATTTGATTCTGAACTAGTGAAGTTGATATGGCGGTTTGACTTAACAATCCCACACATGGTGATATTCAGTAGGATAGCAGAATATTGCCGTCGCTGCAGAGCGCTGCACACCTGGGAAACTGCTGATAATGGGAGCAGAAGATGCAACAAGCCTGTTACTGCTGGAAAGTTGGGCTATAATGGATTCATTGCAGTGGAATATTATAAAGGAACAGCTTCAAGTATTCACGGACAGAATACAGGCCCTAGTTAGATCGTGTGCGTGTTATTAATGATAGATCAGTGCTTCCTCCACAGGACTATGATGTTAGTCTGTTGAATATGAGAGTTAGGACAATGGTTAATTGGACTGAACTTTACATGTTAACATTTAATCACAAGCCATTTCAAATTCTAAGTGTCTCTTTCATTTATAACACGTTATAATTGCAGTAAATCATCATCCATGAGGTGATTTTGACAAGTGGTGGTAATTCTAATCAGATATCTATAGTGAAATTATGATAAGTCAAGTTGATACTTTACATCTATAACTTGCCTATGATTTGTGAATTATGCCAGTGGAGTTGTAGTGAATTATAGATTATAAATGGATCTTTTTTGTAATCCAAGAGGAGAGGAGCTAC
>OMOV01092409.1:0-11241 GCA_900312565.1 Beryx splendens
TGTCTGTCTGTCTGTCTGTCTGCCTCTCTGTCCGTCTGTCTGTCTGTCTGTCTGTCTGTCTGTCTGTCTGTCTGTCTGTCTGTCTGTCTGTCTGTCTGTCTGTCTGTCTGTCTGTCTGTCTGTCTGTCTGTCTGTCTGTCTGTCTGTCTGTCTGTCTGTCTGTCTGTCTGTTTATGTAGCTAAGTCTCTCATTTTCTGTCTCTCTCAATAAGATATTATTCTCAGTATAGGGCAATAATCTCATAAAAACGATAATCTGCCATAGCAACTATAATAAGGTAGTCATTAAGTTACAGATCTGATTTGAAAGAGATTTGAAATTAGTTGGTGATTACACTCTACATTACTAAGATCTATGCCTTTTTGCTTGGGTGTAGGGAAATGTGATTGTGTGATTATGGACACAAACATCCTGGAACATCTTTCTAATTGACAACAGCCCATTCTTCTAGGCTTCAGTCACATGCAGGTCTGTACCAGGCTCACTGTAGGTGCACATTTTGCCTCTGCCCATGTTGGACTAGCCTTCCCCCTATAGGGGAGTAGGAGCTTCTACACATACTGTAACATCTGCATGCCTAGACTGGAGACCTGGTTGTGTTTGCTTGGTTGCCTGTTTTTAAAATAAAGTTGATAGAAATAACAAATGCACAAAAGCAGAAACAGCATGGAGATTCTACTTTACAGACAAGCAATAAAACCCCAAGGTGTAAAGCTATCACTCAAAAACACTTACCCAAATATCGAAAGATACATGAACTAAGTGTTACATACTCTGTTCTGTTCTGTTATGCTCTATTCTATTCTATTCTATTCTATTCTATTATTTTCTATTCTATTCTATTCCGTTCTGTTCTGTTCTGTGGGGCGGAATGACGAATACCGGCGAAACGCCTCATTGGTTAAACCGCGGTGACGTCAGAGCTCAGTAGCTCCTCTCCCACCGTCCAGCTTGTCAACATGGCAGCGGTAGATGTCATTGTGGACAAGTTTGTGTCACTTTGGAGGATACCGGCTGTCCGACTGAACTTCCCTTGGGTCTTCTTGGTTATTTCATTCGTGGGATCAATCCTCAAAGAGTTGCAGCTCGTCCCCGAGTCCTATTTCAGCAGCAGCAAAAATGCCCTGAATATGTAAGTGAAGTGTGTCGGGATGTTAGCTAAGGTTGGCGTAGCTAACGTCAGTTAAACTGTCTCGAACTTTCCAGTTGCCGTGGTGATGGCTGTTGCTATGTTGCCCTGCAACGACATCCAGGAATTCAGCATGGTTTCCTGACTGTTGTAATGCATTTAGCAATGTTAGTCAGCTGAAATTAAATGGGTCAGAGGTAGCATTATTGGGCTAGCCAAGTCAACGTTAGCTGCTTGCTGCTGTCAAGTTTGTGTCAGGTCATATGAGTGCATGTTCATGAATGTAGAGACATGAATAAGTCCTAAATGAGTAGCTGACTGTACACCTGTAACCCATGTTCTCTCTCAGGTATTTTGTCAAAGTGTCCTGGGGCTGGACCTTGCTGCTGCTGACCCCCTTCCTCCTCCTCTCCAACTCCTCCTTCAACCGCAGTGTGTCCTTCCTCTGCCGGCGGCTGCTGTCTCTGGTGGTGGCCACAGCCATCTGGTACGTGTGCACCGAGACCTTCTTCTACATAGAGGATGCCACCGGCTCGTGCTTCGACAGCAACGCCATGGACGTGATCAACCAGGAGTTCACGTCCAAGGCCAGCTGCAGGAGGGCCGGCCTCCACTGGCGCGGCTACGACATCTCAGGACACTCCTTCATCCTGGCCTACTCCGCCCTCTTCATCGTGGAGGAAACGGCCCCCATGGCCTTCCTGAAGACAGCCGGCCTGTCTCCGCTGCCGAGGGTCGTTCTCAACCTGCTGTACGTGGCCCTGAACATGATAGTGGTCATCTGGGTATGGATGTTTGCCTGTACCTCTGTCTACTTCCATGACCCGTCTCACAAGCTGCTGGGGACCTTGTGCGGACTGCTGGGGTGGTACCTGACGTATCGGGTGTGGTATCTAAAGCCACTGTCACCCGGGCTTCCCCCTCAGCGCCAGCCAAAACAACAGAAACAACGTGCCTAAGATGCAACCATACTTACTGCCAGTGTCAATGCCATCCTCAAAACAACAACAACACTAAAGTTGGATGTTTCTGCCTCTCTGGGTCCAAGTTGACCACCACGCTATTTAAAGTTTTTCCTTCCTTTACAGAAAGGTCATTCTGTACAGGAGGGATTGGCTTGCAGTCCCTGTGATGGTTGGCAGCTGCTGTTCCCAAAATGACTCTGGGTAATCTGAGATAAAAGCAAAGCATTGCACTGCTGTCTGGCTTCAGCCTCTCACCTCCGGCCGCCCCGGTTCTCATGCTACAGCATCGTTTCACTCTTTGTTGCCATATAATACTTGATTCATTTAAATGTAAATGGGTGAAATGAAATAATCCCTATTTTTAGATGTCTGGATGGGAACACTTGAGATTGTTTACAGGTGCAGTTGTATAGCACTGCTGACATGTATTAACCTACACTGGCAGACCAATGCAGTTCAATATTTTTATTGCAAAGCTACCTTCAGAACAAATTCAGATACTGTACCTGCAGTACATTTCACACAGATTTCTGCACGTAGGATTTTGAGGATCAGTACATTTTTGTTTGTATGTGGTTTTGGGTCATTATCCAATAATTCCACTGAACTGTGACGTGTCCGGAGTAAGTTCTTACCAACACTACCTGTAATGTCTGTTGACAGGATAAGCTTGATAAAGATCAACTGATATATGATAAGGATCATTTTAACTTGTGCCATACGTCATTGCTCTAGTAGTAGGCTAACCCTACATGGTTTTACATTAGAGTATGTGTTGTTTTCTTTTTGGTGCAAGAGGATAATCCTATTAAAACAGTTTTGATGGGGAATGTTTGTCTTCTTTAGGTCGATTAAACCTAAGCTAGGGAATACATTACGGAAAAGATGTTAGTTGTAATGTCAGGAGTAAATAAGAACTTACTGAAACCTTTCTTAAGCTGTGTGTTTAAGTGTGTTTTCATGGGGTTTGTCAAACTACAGGAGCACAGCGGGTTTTGGCAAAAGAAAAACTGTTTGGATCTGAATATTCCATTTTCATCATTTATTTGTCATTGATGGCAACTGAATAAATTAAGGCTTATGAACAAACATCTTAAAAAGCACCATAAATAAATGCATATATATAAATATAAAAAATAAAAAGTAAAAAATAAAAAAATACTATTGTGAAATATAATGGCCACAAATAACAACTAGGATTTCTCAACTTGAATTCTTTGTGTGATCCACGGCTTACAGATCCAATCCTCCGGTGTCATGGTCAGGTCAGGAGAAGCAGTGGAGTCTTTGTAACAAGGGTGCTTGCAATAATCAAAATATACAAGCGTTCACAATGATAGGCTGGTCATGAAGTGAGATTTTTCCTTTACGTCCCCCCCCCAGTGTCGTCTGCTGTTTGTCAGTTTACAAAATAAGTGAATGTTTGACGGTCTGAAAGTAAAACACTGAGAAGGATGTCGACACACACTTGGGCTAATCCTATGGCTAAATCGAGACAGGAAATAGTATACTGTACACTTAGTGTCCGCCTGCTCACTTCCAATTTTTAAAAATCTCATTTGTGCCATTTACATCACTGCTGCTCTCATGCAAGAATAGTTTGGAATAAAAATGATGTTCCTCTTTCCTCTTTACTTCTGTTGGAGCACACCGTATAAAGGATTGATTCCAAACCGTTAGACCTATGTGGCTCTACTGCACTCCCCATATAAAACATAAAACTGCATGAACTACTGCTTCTAAACATCTGGAGGAGCTTTCTTAATGAGACTGAATGATCAGATATCACACAGCTAAGAGACGCTGCTATTAAAGGAGTATTGATCATCGTCTTTGGTTAAACATCTTCTGCCACGCCAGCAGCGGGCCGCTGAACCGTCTGCAGAGACTCTTACTGTGTGTGGCGATAGAAAACAGAGCATCCTGCCGCAGATGTTGGCCTCCTGTTTAAAAACTCAACTTCCTATAAACCATCGTGTTCATGATCCAAGGCTTAGTTTCAGCTGAACAATAAACTCCTTTAATCACAGAATGTAAACCCTGTTCAAATTCAATATAGGTGTATGTTAGCCTTAAGCGTTTGGGCTGTGTATGTGCAGACAGAAAGAAACACTGTACTCTAGGTCCTTCAAGCTGAGCGGCTTGAGTCAGAGTGCCCGTAAGAGGTTTAGTTTCTTTACAGTAAACAGTAAGAATGTCTGTACAACCAGTGGTAAAAACCAGAGACAAAAGAAGCTTACAACTCCAACCAATACTTCACATCATGAGTTAAAACCTACTGAGCTTCTGGAGCTGCATTATAACGTTAAAGTGAAACCCTGGAGGGATGACTAAGAAAAGCAGAACGGCTCCCATAAAGGATAAATAGAGTGTGAAGCAAGGAAAGTACACTACATCGACAAACAACGAGACCGAGCCAGTGGGCTGGCAAGGTAAGCCGGGGGAAAGGCTTAATCCTCGCCATGCTCCCTTTCGCCTTCAGATGAGTCAGCTTTTCTTCTCCTTTCACCTTTAAGCTCATTAAAAATTCAGCGTGGTAAAATAAATGGAACCATGTGTAATTATAAATATCCTCTGTAAAAACAATCTTGCGTCTGTCAGGAGTCAGCGGTGAAAATCCAGTGGTTCCTTGCTCAGTATTGCTGAGGGATGAACGGCGCGACCCCCTGACCACCTCCGACATACTGACTGTACAGTGCAGGTGCTTCAAAGGTTACATTGAGAAACTTAACATTTAGACGCTTGTGGTTTCACGTTCGGTAGTGTGACTTCTCATCATAACTTCTGCCTCCGCCCGGGTGACACAAAATCCTCCCGTGTCCACCCATCACGAAACGCTGACACAGTAAGAAAGAACCCATGCAATGCAATACATTCTGGACCTATCACAACACTGCTGTGCCATAGATGCAGAATTTACAATTTTACTACCAGTTCTGCCAAGTGTAACGTTTCAAACACCCGAGCTCCGGTTGCCTCAGTAACATCTGAATTCCTGGTCGGTGACAGATAGAGTGACATTGAGTCCATGCAGCACTGTGTGCTGCGTTTACTTTGTGCTGTGTAATTTACAGTGCTCTAAATGACCTGTCACTGTGAGCGCGCGTGTGTGTGTGCGTGTGTGTGTGTGTGTGTGTGTGTGTGTGTGTTACTGTGTGTTGGGTGCACAGTTAGTGAACCTTTGCCTCCGTCCTTCATCTCAACTCCTTCATCTCATCTGGCAGTTTCTGGCAGCGCAGCGATTATCAGAAAGTATTTTGTCATGTAGGACCTCCTGGAGTTTTTACTGTGAAAACCCCGGGGCCAATGAAGGAGTGAAGAGCAATAGGTGAACGCCAATAGTATGAATAACGACTATAATTCAACCGTATAGTGACATGCAAAGGTCAATTGACCCCTGTTGGGGTTACTGTGTGTGGTGATGCAACCTCCTAACATTTTGTCTGGGTCTTCTACATTATGTGTGAAGACCATTAGGTTGAGATTTTCAGTAGAACTGGACCTGATGCACGCCTCCAACAAAAATTAAAACTAGATGAAGGCATTGATTACCAGAAAAATGTGCTGTCAAGAATTCCTTGTAATGGAATGTTCTTAATATTCTTTGTTCACCCAGGTAAGTAATAGTGTTCTCTATATAGATTCATATGTTTTCCTGCAGTCATAAAACATTACAGAAAAAGTTGAAACATCACACAAATTACACAGACATTGAACACAACAAGAGGGCATTCACTACATGTATTTCTTTTTTAAAAACCAATAGGCAAAGTACCCCATCCCCCCGAGGGAGCCCATGAGAAAAGAGGCCCCGAAGAAGGATGGCGGCTTCTTTTTTACCATCCGGAATGCGTTGGGTAGAACCGCTGACAGCAGGGTCGTGTGGATGTCGCCCAAGACCTTGCGGAAAGCGTAGCGTTTTTGCACACGCACAAAAAAGGACTGCAGGTTGGCCCGGCTGCCGTCCTCCCAGTATTTCTTAGAAAGTCCCAAGAACTTGAGCCTGTGCAACAAGGCTCCGAGGCAGATATCAGCTAGTGTAAATTCAGGTCCGCATAGCCACAACTCACATTTTTGACCTGGCGGGAGAAACAAGAAAACACCATAACGTAACATGGGTGCCGGAAATATGCTGTGTGAAACATGCTGCCGTGATGGTGCCAGGATGATTTTAAAAACGTAATCGTTAACATGTAAAATGTGATGAAAAGGTACAATGGCCATGGGCGCATACCTTGATACTCCAGTTTCCTCTTCTCCAGTTCGGCCTCCACTTGATCTAGAACCATGGCTAACTCTCCCAGAATTTTCTTCAGGTAGTTCACATTATCATGGTCCAAGATTTTTGCCTGTCGACACAAAACTTGCATCTCAAGAGCAAAACCAGCACCCATGCATAGTCTAATATGTTATTTTCATATCATTCTATATTAAAATAATGGTGTTAAACGCAAACTACATTTGTTTCAAATGCCTGCAAGGAAAAAGCTACATTAGAGAAATGACAGCTGACATGCCATCTCTCTGATACAATGTCAGCTAATCCTAAACATTTACGACCTCCAGCATTAAAGTACTTTGCATAATCCATGGTGCATTACAATAAAACATGGTAAAAAATGACGGAGCTGCAGAGAAGTGTCTGAACATGCAGCAAGGTGCAGCCAAGCAGGAAAAAAGGGAGGGAAAGGAAACATGCTAGCAGGGTACACACTCATCCCTGGCTCATAGATCCATATTCATATTACATAATACATATTAAACCACACAGTGTTTTCATTATAAAGTAACCACAGTATTACAAGGTGCAGTGAAGTGCTATCTGTTCAGTTTCCTGTATCACATCTTTTAATTCTTCTGAAGCAAAGCACATTAATGGCATAACAATATGCATTCGTACAGTTGGATCTTTTCTCCATGCTGAGAAAAGAATATGATTTGAATATGTGTGTGTATATAGATATATTCAGGGCAAAGGTACTATGCAGTGATCTAATATATGCACAGAGTAGTAGTTCCCTTTTTAGCTCTTTAGTGGCGTTATGAGAGGGAAACGCTGCAGGCTTTTGAGGATGACATTCTCATTAGCCACAGACCTGCGATTAGATTGCCTGGTCCAAGACTAACCGTAACAATTAGTAAAATGAAACAATATCTGACCCAGGGTCAGCGTTTAGGGACAAGTCTGACTTGTAGTCGTCCATCACAAAATATAATCAGCTCCAGGAAATAACTGAGCCACTTGACCCTTGACAATAATAAGTATCTGCTGCTACAAAGTGCGCCCTCGCCCAGACACACAGAATTAGAATACAATGAGGAATATAATATTTTCTTTGAGCTCACCATGAGCTTCTTCTGCTTGGAGAGGTATGGTTCTGTCAGCTGGGGCTCCTCGTGGTCCAGCTTCATCAGCTCCGACGCAGCGTTGGCCAGGTGTCCTGAACACACACACACACACACGCACACGCACGCGCACACGCACACGCACACACACACACACACACACACACACACTTCAGTCTCATAATGTCTTAATATAGAATTCAGTTTGATAAAATGGTTACTTGAACACTTTGATTATAGTTTTCTAATCCAATGTACTTTAAGGAAAATTTTGTGATTAATGGTATTTTTCCACTCTGTAAATTCCACAAAAGCTTGTATAACATGTAGGAGACTGGCAATATGGAGGTTAATATTGTATGTGAGTGCAACAAACAGCTGTAGTTACAAGTATAATATGCTGCCACACATAGCTCATTGAGATATTATTATTGTAGACACTTAATGGCTTTCCAGCTGGTTTTCAAAGTGCAGTGTCCCTGTATTTTTCACAGGACAGGCACTCAAGGGACCAATGTCCACAATCCCCCAAGGAGAGACAAATATCCAACTATTCAGACAGTTTATCCTCATCTATGCTTCTTCCACACCCCCTTGAGGGCAGAGAGAGACACTAATTTTGTGGTAGCTATGGTTACCACATCAAACCCATAAACCCAGGAAATTTTCAGTCTCTTACACTGTTACATATCATGAATTTGTGATGTTCAGTGCATTCCAGGAGCTATTTTATGATGAAGTGTCGCAATGTTTTTTTTTTTGGTGGACCCACTTTTCCTCAACCTGCCTCATCTGCTTCTACTTCAGCTAGTGATTTCCTACATATCCCAGAATTCCTTTCAGCAACCCCCAGAGAACAGGCCTGACTTGTTGCATCCAGCTGTTTTACATGTAGATGGAGAGAGTGATAGCAAGAGTACAGAGAGGTTTTTTCCCCAGAGAGTCACTCTCCTTATTCATTAGCACAACGTATCTTGTGGCTGCACTTGTACTGCATTGCATTCTGGTCTATTGAGGCTACTGCCAGTGGAGAAACTGGTCTCTCTCCTCTTCAATGATGGATTTCTCCCTGTGTGACTGTCGAACCTCGGTGCAAATGTTGAGTCTAGAAACAAGTCCTCGCTCTTTGATTCTGAGGGACTGACACCAAAACCTGATTTTTACTGTTATTTAGATAGCTGGTAATTTTCTGCTAACAAACTCCACTGTAGCCGCACTGGAAATATCTTAAAGTTGTTGAGTTTGGCCAGTTAGATACAGCAATAAGAAATGTTAAAACGTTTTAGGGTTAATACAATCTTCAAAACCAGAAGTTTAAAATTTGATCAAAAGTCAGAGTAGAAGGTTCCAATGTTCTTAAAATTACTTTTACATAAAAAATGATTTTAAATAAAAACAGTAGTGGATCTAATTACACATAAACATCACTGATGTGTCCCTCTAATGAAATAAGCCATCAGGTTGATTTAACAGATATTACACAGACTGACCATGGTTTCCCTGGATAATTAATTCTGCTGCAGAATTCTGGCCAGTCGAGCGCTTTGCTTTGATTTACAGGGCGAACCCATTACCTGATGGAGGGAGCAGAGCAGTTCAGACTGAAATGCTTAATATCTGTTGCTGGGCCATGGAGCTGATTACCTGGCATCACTATGAGATGCTGCGTTAAGGGGTTTTGGTATTGAACAGCATTTTTTTTTGCCATTGATGTGGAATAGTTATGCTGTCATGGTGCCTGTCTTCTTTTAGTTCCCAACGTAGAACCTCATTTATTCAAACTGCTTGTTCAGAAGAATGAAATGGTCACAACACTCAAATGAATTGAAATTACACACTAACCATATAAAACACACAGAGGAGGAATAAAGAATTAACTTCAGTAGGAAATAACAGTGAGGTAGAGGCTCATAGATTCACATCCAAACCCACACTGTCATCAGTCAACTAAATCTAAACGTCAGGTTATGTATTTTTGTTAGCCTGTCATGATGATATCCATGTTGAGAGTAATATCATTAGTGAGTTAACTACTCCACAAGTACCTGTAGCCCTATATGCATCTATTCACAATGTTAAACATGCATGCACACTGTAATACTATACTGTCACATATGTTTTGGTCATTATGCCCCATCAAGAGACTACTCCATGAAACTCCTGAGGATGTGCTGGGATGTAAAGAACACAATTTGCATAGTTCAGCGTTATGATGCATACTTCATAATGTGATACTTTATACTAGGTGATAATGTGAGCACATGCCTCTATTATACAAACTTGCTTGGATTCAGCTACTTGAATTTTTCGCCGTGTCCTTGTCACAGCCACTTACAAGTTTCACGTTATCAGGTCTGGCATTGTTTTCCTCTGAGAGGCCAGAAAAGTCAAGCTGGTTATCATACTATTTTGTAGGTCTTTAAAGGAACAATGGGTTGACCAGGGCAAACTATCACGGATAAACAAGATTTTATACTATTGAAAGACCAATCTCCAATTGGTTTGGAGCAAATCCCAGTTCTAAACACCACTGAAAAACTCCAGGGAGAGAAAGTTCAGGCTGAATAATAACACAAAGTAAAGTGTTAATTCATCACACAATGTCCCCACTGTTCTTCATGCGATTCGTGCAGAATTCAGAACAATCACGCCCACACAATACGGTGAACTGGCTTCACTTACTACGTATTTCTGCGGTGGCGTACTTTGGGATCATGGAGTCAGTGGTGAGTTCTGGATGGAGGATACAGCCGTGTGTGTAAGCGTCCATGGGCAGGCCGTCCAGCAGCTGACGGTACTGCTGCACGCGCTCGTGGATAGGCGAGCCTGCATCGGGAATCAGCTGGGCCACCGTTTCTGAAGACAAGACACCCAGGTGAAAAAACATACAAAGCACTTTTTATGTACCTCAGCACCCATTAACAGCATTTCTCCTCAGGAAAAACAGTAATACATGGATTAAAGAGAAAGTGTAACCAAAAATGAAAAGACAAGTTGGACACTGGCATTCTTGGTACAGTATTTGTAAGTGCTTCATAACTCCTGAGTTTCCTAAGCAACCTTCTTCACGCTTGCCGCTACACAACTCCAAAAATAACACAACGCTCCGTGCTTCAGCCGTCAGATAGGCACACAGCATGGTAACAGATCACACACACACCCCTCCTCCCCTCTGTAACACACCACTGGACACATATCACAAAGCCTGACGTCTTAAAAAAAACAAAAAAAACTCTGAGTCTATCTGAAAGGAAACTCCTCAGCCATAACAAGCTCCTCCTGAGAATCTATGGAGGGAGGAAAGCCAAGATTTAAAAAAAAGTTGAGGCTAGGTACAGGT
This sequence comes from Beryx splendens, assembly GCA_900312565.1. Classification (NCBI taxonomy): domain Eukaryota; kingdom Metazoa; phylum Chordata; class Actinopteri; order Beryciformes; family Berycidae; genus Beryx; species Beryx splendens. Next base: position 10,782 of record OMOV01092409.1, read on the forward strand.
AGGTAAGCCTTATTATCAACAGAGAGGACATTTGATTGCATTAAAAAGATGATAGATATCCAGGAGAGCAAAAACACAACATACACAGTAATATGAGATGATAATTTCATTAAATACGCGGGTTAATTAGGCTGCGTTCTGGGCCCGTTGCCCGTTGGTTCTATTCTATCTATCTGCTGTGAGGTTAAAAAGTGATATTACTGACGGAGCAAACAAGCTTTTATATCTTGCCATCCTCGTTCTGCGTGTGTGTTACAACTCAACAAGCAGGCTAGGTTAAAGCATGCTGCATGATTGACAGCAGCACTGAAAGGGAAGGTCAACGCCCGCCACAGTGACCCGCTGCCCAGGATTGGAGTTTCGAAAGAGAGAGGCGAGTGGAGAACACGACAGAGAGCTGTTATCTTTGTCCAGGGCTCAGCAGGGCGGGTCAAAGATAACAGCTCTCTGTCGTGTTCTC
>OMOV01092418.1:7881-22576 GCA_900312565.1 Beryx splendens
TATGAATGGGGAAATATCAAAGCTCCTGCACCATCAGCAGCAGGGAGTACAAACTATACGCATCTCAAAAGTATTATTTACAGACATCTGACCTAAACCTCCTCACCTCCAGGCCTTCATGTGTTTAGCCCATGAAGTTAGACTCCTACCGTCTCTGAGCGTGTTTGGTGAGCGCAGTATATTTATACCTGTGTACCCCATAAGGTGAAGATTTAGAAATATAAACTTTGACATGGATTTCTGCTTCAGCACAAGTCTGTGATCATATCTCTCTATACACGGGGAGCCGTAGCATTTATGTGTAAGTGACTGGGAATGCTGATCGTAAATTAATTTAACATTTAATATCTTAAGAATGATTACCTGAAAATCAAGAAATGCAAATCCATATATATATTCAGGTTTTTTATTTTAAAACAGCTGGAACCAACATATAAAATATAGAAAATCAAATATACACTTGAAACAAAAAACACATGTAGCTGCTTTTTAAGAGGTTTTACCTTCAACAGGTCTGTTTCATTACCGTCCTATTAACATTTTACCGCTTCAGTAAATCCGTCGTTTGAGTTTGTGCAGCCTCACTAAGGAACAGATTCCTGTTCGCTGTGTGAGGCGGGACAGTCCGTCTCCAAACTATTTGTTTCAGCGTCCGGCGGCAGATAAAGTTCTGGTGAGTACAGGATGAGATCCGGTCCTCTGACGCTCCCTTGTCTTCCTGATACAATCTCCAAACATCAAAAATCTCCAGCGTCCTCTCCACATCAGTTGATCATGATGAAGTTAGATTTGCAATGAGCTGGAAAAAAAGTGAAACGGTTACCTACATATGGGTGCTTTGAGAGGACACACGTTTAAACTGGTTTAGGCAAGATTTAAACCGGTTATATATATACTCTATATATTCTTTTCAGCCCATGTTAATATATGAAAACCGCTCGCTATTGTATATTTACACAGCTCTAATATGACATGAACATTTAACTATCTTGATGTCGGACCCTGACTGGCACCATGAGTCAAGCTGAGACAACAAATTGAAAATCAGTTCAGAAAAATTCGCTCGTTTTTGATGCTTTTATGTGTTGAGTTTGCAAATCACATGAAAAACCAATCTGTTACTGTGACTATTAGCTAGCTTGCTGATCAGTTTGCTAACTAGGATTAGTTTGGAAAATATGGAACACACACACACACACACACGGGCATCTGTGACTTGACCCTAGGATATTATGCATGCAAGCCTTTCATAATAAACCCTTCTCAGTAGGTGACAGTATGAATTCATGAGGATATGGAAATGCAAGTTGTGCGTCTTCCCTCTATAAAAAAAATACTTGGCTTGAATTTTAAGGACAGCGTTCACCGTCCCATTTACAGCTGGGAGGGGAAAAGGACTTCCAGGTACAAACGGTGTCTTCAGTCTTAAGTGGTTTGACTGTAACGTCTCAAATGTAAGAACGAAACGTACCTATGAACTCAGCAACAGGGTCGTGCTCTCCCTCTGTGCGGATTGTGCCGGCGATGCTGTCGTTCTCCAGGATGGGCAGGAAGAGCTGAACGAAATCCGAGGTGTAGGGAGGTGCGATCACATCCAGCACCTTCAGCAGAGGCGTGGGAGGAGGGGAGGGGAGGGGACAGACTCACGTTGGTGAAAAAGGTTGTGAATCTGATAAATGACCACACTAACAAAGAGTCAGAATATTTAGGAGTTAAAGTTTGCTGAGATTTATTCTAAAACTTTATGTAATGCGGGGATAATACTGAAAGAAATAGTTTCACATGCAAATATTCCAGAGAGATTTCATTTGACTGGATGAAGGAGTCACGTCCTTCTCCAAATATGTTAACATCTTTTTTTCCTTACGTCTTAACTAAGCAACACAAGGGCACGAGCAGCTTTTACCTCCGTGACAAAGTACCGAATAAGGGAGATGTCCGTGTTGAGTTTCTCCAGACACTTGCGGATGTAGCCGACTACCGGCAGCACGTAGCCACGACTCAGCAGATGCACCATCCGGTCCAGCAGGGTCTTCTTCAACTCCATCTGGAGGAAAGACACCGGCCGTACTGTCAGCTGAGGAGTCCTCCAGTTACGGCTTAAAGAGCAACTAAAGCCCAAACACAAGTCTGAGTCAGGCTTCACGCAGACAAAGGTTTGGTGTTACGTTACTCTGGAAGTGTTTTGAACTATCCACTTTCATTGAAAAATGAAACGGGAAGCATTAGCTTGACAAATGCATGCCCACACACACACACACACACCTGCTCCATGACGTCTAGCTGGGAGTGCTCCGTCTCAAACAGCTTGATAAGCAGCTGGAGAACCTGGGGATGCAGCAGCTGGTGACACGTGCATATCTGGGGAGTGAAGTTCAAATTCAAATGCTTTATTTCCACAGAATGAAAACTTATTACATGAATCCAGTATCAGCAACTGACCTCATCCAGCAGCGCTAAATGGACAGGAGTGTGGTCTGTTTGGAGCTGGAAGTAGCGAGGCTCCGACACCGTCCAGTCCACCCACTTCAACACGCCCATGGCAACTACAGGGAACCTGGACAGACACAGATACAGACGTGTATTCAGAGGGGTCGGGCAGCAGTGGGCAGCAGGCGGCCGCATCCAGAGAGGGAAATGTCAGTCAGTCCTACACACTGGAGTGACATCTGACTGTAGAGGTGGTTCTCAAACTGCACCCAGGATGATTACCCAGGGGCACGAGTACACCCCAGTGGTCCAGAGGGAGCTCCAGTATTGAATAGAAGATAACTACTGGGGTGTAAAACATTTCAGGAGCCAACAAAGCCGCCGTCATTTTCATTGGTTCATTCATTCCTTATCGGATGTGGAAGCACCTTGAACAATCCAAGCCCCCAGTTTATTTACAGGTGATCGGTTTTGGGACGCTCCAGTCAGGTTTGAGATTCTATGCATCCATTCAAGTCATCTTCAAGTGCGTCTTTTTATTATTAGCTTCATGCGCAACAGGCATTTTCTTCTGCCTCTCACCACCTCCAGCATAGCGCTCCATAATAATTCCATTCAGGACTTCTTGGCAGCTGGATACTAAGCCCCTTGTCAAATTTAACACCTCCTTCCCCTCCCTGCCCCTCCCGTCCCGTCCCGTGGCAGGCTTTGTGGAAATGTGAACGTGTAAGTCTGCTCACCGGATGCACTGGTACAGAGTGCTGAGTTCAGCCACCAGCTCTGTAGCACCTTTGTTCTCGTTGCAGCACAGGTTGTGCACGGTCTCTATGGCCTTGGACGTCGACTTCAGCTCGTCTTTATTGATGTTGACTCGCTTGTTCTGGGGTTGAACGGAAGGAAAGGGACGACGTGTTAGAGAAACCGCTCTCAAAATCTATCAACGACTACGCCATGAACGACTTTAAATTATACTTTAATTATTCTGTAATAAATAGATGTGACCGGCGTTTGGAGAAGTAGTTAAACCATGTTCAGATGACAGTGTGGAAAATTATTAAACGTCATAAATCAGTTTCATAAGCACAAAGCAACAGCTGAACTGACAGTCAAGTGTGTGCAGGTTTCAGGCAGCAGTTAAGGTGGAACGAGGGGGCAAGAAGAAAACGATATTTCAATATTATCGTTTATCGTCTTTCAGTGGAATCATACCGTGATGATATGAAGATATTTTAATATCGTGACACATTTCTGCTGTCTAAACTGATGACAAGCACATTTTACTTAAAAACTTGGATAATTTGATAATTGATTCGGTTCAATGAGATGAACATTAATTTGATTATTTAACGTGATTTTGCATACATGAACCATATCGTGATATATATTGATGTCGAGAAAAATCCTTATGATTATCAAGATACTGATTTCACCCATATCGTCCAGCCCTACAAGCATGCAAATTAATTAAGGAAATACCCAACTACAGCAAACGCAGTTCACTAGTAACTAAACTCCACCTACTCCACCACACACACCCGCTTTTTTATTTAACCTTTATTTTAAGAGGCAGGTCACTTAAGAACACATTCTTCCTTACACAGGCGGCCTGGCAAGAGGTTCGTCTCTTGGGGGGAAGGGAGGGAGTAAAATAACAAGACTAAGAGATCCGACAGCCCCATGACGTTGCGTTTTGTGGAAGCGTCCCTGCCAGGAATCTAACTCGGGTCTCCCAACCGGGAGTCTGCAGTCTAACTCCCTGCAGCACACTTTAACCCACGTGACCAAGAAGTCATCCCCCTTCTCCGTACCTTTTTCCACGTCTCAACCACGCTGGCAGCATAGGCCAAGATGTGAATGTATTTGTGTTTATGGTCCTGGTTGATCTTTGAGCCAGGCTTAAACAGCGACTGCATGAACAGGTCCAAAAACGCCGGCACCCGGATCTGAGGAGGAGAGAGCGTTTTAATAAACACAGAAACAAGCAGTGATAAACATGTAGCGACTGTAAACGGGGGTTCAAGGTGCTCCGTTCTCACCAGCTCCACAGGAGGCGGGTCCATACTACTGAACATCTTGAACAGGACCGTGATGTCAGCGGGATTGAGAGCCCCTTTGGACAACATGGCACCCAGGGCTTGGCAGGCTCGGGGATAGGCTGCGGCTGTACCCAACGCGAGCGTGATCTGGCTGGCATCATGACCTCTGTGACATAAAGCGCACCATCCAATTAGTAACAGCAGTGATACTCCTTTCTTTACTCATATGCCTTTAACACATTCAACCAAGGAAAAGGACGGTATGCTGATCCAGATCCATCCCATGTAGGAGGCGATTCAGAGTACGCCTCATACAGGACCGGGAGCAGAGCTGCAGCGCATGAACGAGTGCACTTCCTTAAATCGGCACTTCCCTATGGGCCGTCACTTTATAATGTCATCAGAATCAGACATGTTTCCATTTCGTTTTCAGCATGGCGGATGACAGGACGCACCACCCTTGTATAGCGCATTTTATGTCACACTCACATGCCCGGAAAAAAGAGGAACGGAGGTGTGGACATGCAACATGGATTAAACACCGAGCTCTTGACCAGAGTCGTTTTTTGGGGGGGTAAAATGGGTATTCAAAGACCTTCATTTCACTGAGCACAGAAGCAGGCCGAGTCAAACTGGCGGGATCGTGCTGAGAGAGAAAGAAAGAAAGAGGCGGCCGTACCTCTGGTGTGCCGACTTCTGCACCTCCTGGCCGATCCGCCGCATGGCCGAGCCGCCTTGTTCCTCCTGAGAGAGGATGGACATCATGGCCTGGGCGAACAGGTAGGTGTGCTCCCCGTGACACACCATCTTCTGCAGGACACAGAGGGGAAGACCTCAGCGAACCCCGTCACATGCAACAGGACACTCCCTCGGGCATGGACCATCTGTTATACACTGTAGCGCCAACATCTGTAACACTCTGCTCTCCATCTCCGGGTGGAACTGAGTTTTCACCGCAATAAATTATCTCAAGTAAGGAATCAGTGACGACTGACAGTAAAGAAGTCATTTAGATCCCCGTTTTTCATTTAGCAGAAAAAGATGAAATGCGATCTGAGTTTGAAAAAGGAAATCAAATACTAAAAGAATTGGGAGGTAGTGCAATATTAAACATCAGATACTTGAAAAATTGAAACCAGATCAGAACTAATAGAAATGAATTGAACTGTAACTAAATGTGTCTGATGTGTCTGAAAGCAACTTGGAAAGCAGTAAAATTAAAGAAGAAAAAGCAGCTGCCATGTTCTCTGTAACCACTCGGCACACGCACACTTCCTGCAACAGTAACTGGAACTGACTTCATCTTGGAAAGCCCATAAAAAATCCAAATGTAGTAAAAGAGGCACTTTCTGATCGTCTTTCGTCTCATTTTCAGCCTTTAAAGAAACTGAAAGCAGCTTCTTCTCCTCTTTTGGATGTCTGAAATGTTTTTGCCTAACTTTAGACAGAGCAGAAGAAAATTCAAGCCTTCTATGTATATGACTCACATAACTAAAAAACAAAGTGTCCCGTCTCAGTTCAGATCCAAAAAGACAACGAGAGATGCAGCGTTGTATTTGCAGAGTTTTGTTGCCTACGTGATACAATTAAAGTTCACCATGAATTTGCTTTAAGCTCCACAGCAAACAATACCAGAGACAGAGGGGGAGAAAAAGACGACTGTAGAAAGATGACGCGATTTTAAGTAGAAACCAAGACAGGAAAACAGAAAAAAAAGAACTAGAGAAAATAAAAGGTATTTCACAGCGCCCTCGTTAACAGAGCTGGGTAAGCTGGGTAAGCCTCACAGCAAATTCTGGCAGGTTCTTCTCCAGGTTTTCCTCTCCGCCATCGAGCAGCGTGGCCAGAGACGTCCTCAGCACCCTGGAGAACACCTCCAGCTGCTGGCAGGCTGTGGACACACTAGTGATCTCTCCCTGGTACCCTGCATCTGAAATCAGCTGCACACACACACGCACGCACGCACGCACACACACACACACACAACATAGGTGACCATAATCAATACATACAAAAATCTCTGTCCTCTGCGTTAGTAAGCACTGTATTACTTATTGATGTGTCGGTATCAAAAAGTTAAATGTCTCCTACATGTACTTAATAAATGAAGGTGATTCCATCTGAATGAAAAGTAAATGCTCTCTTTAAAAAACATCTTAAGAGTTAATCTATGTGGGTCATCGTACCTTTACAGTGAAGTTGAGCATCAGGCAGTCGGGGTGAGCCTCGGCCAGCTTGTAGAAGAGGTCTCTCCATGTAGTGTGGGCTATCATCTGCTCCAGCCAAGCCGGGGTCTAAACAAACCACAGGAGACGGGATCGCTCTCACATCCACATAACTGACCTCTTTTCAAGAACACCTCACTGTGAATATTTAGATGGCACAGAACAACAAATTCACTTATGTGTGAATTGTGGTACAAGGGAACAACCTTGACAGCCAAACCTTTAGTGTGAGATGTAGGGCTGCGTTTAAAAAAATCGAAAAATCTAATCGAACCAATCTTCATTTGCATGATCCGATATCGATTCATAAAATCCTGAGATCAATCTTTTAATATATGCCGTTTCCCGTGGATACTTGAAGCTTTAACCTTGTTAGTCTCGTGTCTTGATTTAAAATCTAAAGTTGTTGTTTATACACGCTGCACTGAAGGAAGCACCTCTCTGGTCTCTCTCACTGACTGTAGAGTTGCACAACTTGCACTACATTGTGTTGACTGCTGTAGTGTGTTGGTCATGTTAAATAAAAAGTACAGTAATGTAACTGCTTTGGAGTCAATTCTTAATGTAAATACAAATATTTTTAATAATGCACCAGGTTAGAGGGTTGCTTGTACAATTTACAGCATTAGTTCTCTGAGAATCTCTTTCATATCCAACCAAAACTGGTATTGAAACTGAAATATCCCAAACCGAATCCATATTGAATCCAATCGAATCAAATCGGAAATCGAATCGGAAGCCTTGTGAATCGGAATCGAATCGATTCGGGAAATCAGTGGCGATACCCGCCCTAGTGAGATGCTCGTTGTCTGAGGTTACTTGTGATTGTTATGTGTAAAATTGCCCCTCGGCGTTAGTTGTGCGATCTCACCTCTCCCTCAACAGTAAAGATGGAATCTGCTTTCTGAGGGTCAAAGTGCTTTATCAGAAGACTCTTGAGGTGATTTTCCACACGCTCCTGGACCTGAGCGGGCTCCACACCTGTGGTGAAAAGAAAGGACATACAAACGTTAAAGTACCATAAGTATTTGTGACACAGTCATGACACTTCCAAACCCTAAAAAGGTACACAGAGTCGTGCGGTCTGGCGCCTACCCATCTGGATCAGCCACTCTGCCAGAAGGTTGACGGTCTGGGCCACAGCAGAGTAGTTTTCAGACAGGAGCTGGATTACATGTTCTGGAGAGCCACCTGCTTGGAAATACCTACGGGGGAAATATGGCTTCTATCACTCACTTTTATAATGGCCCTTTATGATTCAGATGTCCTCTCTAAATGTTCCATGAGCGTAAGACATGTCAGCACCTTAGACTGATGTGATTTAGTCCTCCTGTTTGGTTCAAGAGGGCAACCCGTACTCCTTACTCTGCTGTCTTGCTCACAATCACAAATGCTGTGTCTCTGTGTGTGTGTGTGTGTGTCTGTGTTGCACAGTGGGATGGGTTGGGACGACTGAATGAGTCCTGACATGCTTTACGCACATGGTTCGTTCTCACAACAAGACGGTTCATACGTTTTGAGGGTGTTGAAGACCGCAGGCTCCATGATGTAATCCCTGCTGGAGAATTTCTGTAGACAATCTTCCTGGATTTTCCCGTCATTTTCTCCTTCAACATAACCGTCCTCCTGAAAAACAAAAGTTATACCTCTTACACGTTTATTTCTTTTGAGATGATGACCGAGTTGTCTCTCCTGGTTTGAGAACAGGCAACAGCATCACTTCTCTCTCTTTGTGGCGTCTGCGTAAAGACTGCAGACCAGGGTTGACACCAGAAGGCACAAAGTGAGCAAATATTTGGTTTTCATGGACAAGCACCACAGATGGCCACAAGTCATGAGGTCTAGTAGGCCACGGTATAAACATACCTCATTTTCTGTTACACTCACTACTTTATCATGTTGGGAGCCTGCAGAAATATAAAGCAATCACACAAATGCAATAACAAAATATTATATAGGCCTATATTTCTGCTAATACAAAAACATAATGCAAAAATTGTAGTTATGAAGATTGAGCCAAATCTTCCAGTGAAAAAGCAGCAATTGGTTTTCATGTTGTTTCATGATTTCATGTTTCAGTCTTTCATGTTAAAGATTCTTGAAAGAATCTACACCGTGCACTGACCCCTAAAAGACTCCTGACTGACTCCTATTTTGTATTTAAACGCCTCTCTGATGATTCCGTTTTTGTGACTGTTCCTGGCTTGAAATTGTTCGGAGAAACTATGGCCGGCAAAATCAGCGTGCGTAACGTTAAACAAATATCTGTTCTCAAACCAGCTTCAGATCATCCGGCTCCTGCTGCAGAGCTGGAAGATTTGCATGAACAACAACAGCGCAATGTTCAATCAAGCACAAGAAAAAGACGTCGGTGAAGACGATAGACCGAAAGCAACCTCATTAGACTAACGGTTGACAGCGACCTGTACCTGTAACGTTACATCACTAGCCCGGTTAGCTAGCATCACATCCCACAGCTGTAACGTTAGCTTGTCGCGTGCTAGCTTCGAGCTAAGCTAGTGTACGTTACCCCATAACGTTAACTAACAGACACATCTGAAGACGCAAGCAGGCTGAGCCAACTTGGTGAGAAGCCTGTTTCTTCATATTAACGCCGTGCTGGCTGAAAGTGAGTCTAACTGTTCCAGCAATTTGCATCTTGTTAGCTGCTGCTAACGTTACCCAGGTAGCGTTAAGTAACTATTTACTAACGTTACCCGCTTTGCAAGCAGCAACAGGTCGTGAGCTTACCATATGACCCTCCGGGGTGTCCCAGTCTCCAGCGGTGCTGTAATATTCCTCGTCCATGGTGACGGGGAAGTATTGGGCTAGCTACACTAACCTAGCCTGCTCACCCACTGAAGAGATAGACTAAAAGAAGCCGATAGTAGCTAGCTTGTTCACCCAGCTAACAACAGGAAAATGGCGAGACAGTGTGCAGCGAGTCACAGCTGCTAGCCACGCCCACCGCGGATAAAACAGGAGCAGGCGCGCGGAGAGAGACAGAAGAAGACAGAGAAATCTCTTCAAAATAAAAGCAGAAAATTCGTCAAATTCATTTGTCAGTGTAGGGGCGTACTGAATAACAGAAATCGTATTAAATACTCTGTGGAATTACGCCTGTAAATATGCAGTAAAAACCCACCTGTTAAATAGGTTTATACCTATAATGGTGCATATACGTGATGTAACGTTATAGGCCTATTTTTGGCAATCCTCTAGGCATATTGCATACGTAGTCGTGTAGACATCGGAAATTGGGCTCCCATTCAACAGTCCTTTAGAACAATTGTGCCACATATATTGCATATATTGTAACAAGAATAGGATATTTAGACACCATGTAACGTTAAAGAAGCTCTGATTTTATAGCCTTTTCCTGTAACGTTAGCTTGTGTGGCTGTTGCGAAGTGAAGTTTGCAATTACGTTTTGATTTACTACAGATTCCTCATTAAATACATAAAATAAATAAATAAACAATTTATGTATTGTTTTTTTTATTTTCTGTATTTTGTATTACTCAAATGTAGAAAGTTTTTATTTTGAAGGTTGTGACCGGAAGTCGTATTATTCTGGTGGGCTTGACATTGGTAACATTGCCACTGACCAACCATACGGGTCTTGGCATCAATTTAAAGTCAAGCAATCCTGTCGGCGCACTGGGAAGCAGAGACCAGTCCAGACAAACCAGTCCAGTTCCTATATCTATCGATTAGAATATCGATCACGTCAGAGGCAGCACTAACACACTGGAATCTGCATTTATCATAAGATTAGTAACCACGACTACTATAATATGGGTACGGAAACACAGGCGCTGTCTTTCCACCACCTGTAGGAGTTGCTCTGATCTCAAAGTGATTGAACTGAAAGGTTTGACCTTAACTCTGCTGACATTAACCTTCTCAGCAATGTGTTAAAAACCTGACAGTCAGCAGCAGGAGAAGCAGGACCAGCTGATCAGCAGTACTGAGTAAAAAGCTAGCCAATTATCAGCAACAGGCTCAGGAAAATATTCCACCTGTGTGTCTTTTAATTTTGTATTAATTGTGTAAATGATGGGCATGAAGTTTAAGGCTGTTGATCCAGTGGTTTGGATCTTAACCAAGTTTTGTGTGACAGTAATCCTGAATGAATGATGAGCATGGTTGTTTAGAAGTGGACAAACTGAGCTGTGTTTATACCTGGGCAGCAGAGTGGTGCAGTAAACAGGGGGTTGCCCTACAGGGATCAATAGACTATCATGTTATTGTTAAATAGATTGGTAAAAACTGATGTTAACAAAACACAGTTTCCAAAATAATACAGTCCTTTGAACGGGAGTGAAAGTGAAGCTAATCACATCCAGCCAAGTCAATTACAATCACACTTTTTGTTAAATTGTGAGCGTTGTCACGGTTCAGCACAGCAGAGAGCGAGTCAGATCTACACTAAAGCCACAGGGTTAACATTTAAAGGGTTAGATTTAAAATGTGTGTTAACACCACTGTCACCGGTCCGGGGAGATTCAGATTCCACACTGTCTATCAGTTGGTATGATTCATGTTTTGAGGTTAAAAATATTGATTTCTCACCTTGAGACAGCAACTTTAAATCAACACCTATGCGTGTCAGTGCATGCTACATTCAGGTTTACAAAGATGTGCGGGAAATCACACTGTTGGATCATATTGGCAAAAACTGACAAGAGAAACGTAGCTTATTAAACATTTTGGCAGATTTCCTGCTGTTTTTCATTTCTTGATATAAACACTCAGTTGGAGTAGAACTGTTTGTGTAGCGTTTGGTTGGAATGAAAACGTGCAGGCTGTTGGGCCTGGCACGTGGTTGAGAATCACCGCCACTTAAGTATTTTCCCCCCCTTCTTTTTACTTCTGAGCACATCGCAGAAACTGAAATAGGGCTTTCAAAGTGAGGCGTTTGTGCTCCATATATAACAACTCAACCATGAGCGACTACCAGCCCGGTTCACAGGGAGCTACTCAGCAGCTTCATTAGCTTTCTTTAAAAATATGTTGTGTAATTCATACAACCTCGCTAAAACAGCCATATCATCACATTTTCTTCCCCAGGAGCGATTCTAAATAAAAGCCACGACTTATCTCAGATATAACTGATGAATCTGAATTGCAGCATGAACAGGAGAGGAGAGCCTGGACTTATGGGAACAAACATTTTTATTTTATAATGCAAACTGCAACATATGAATTATATTATTTACCCAAAGGAGCAGAAAAAGGTCATATACCCGTGGCAGTTAAATCACACAGTCTGTGTTAACTAAGTCCAACACACAATATTTTCATCCTAAACCTTAAAGGGAAAACCCACCCTAAAACAAAATGTACATTCCTGTGACGTCGGACAGTTTAGTCTCGCCTCGTGAACACAAACAAGCCTCAGCCAAAGCTACAAAACAAGGGATCCAAGACTCTCGATGAGACGAACCGAAGAACTCCTCCACTGACAGGAGACCTGACTTTGGGTCAAAGTCAGTGATTTTTTTAAAGGGATGTGGGCAAAATTTCTGGTGCATACCCGTTTGCACTTAAACAAAAGCACATTTGTATCGAAAAGCTCAAACATTGAATTTCCTTGTCACTGTTCTCTGGTCTCTTGGTGATGGAGAGTTATTCCTGTTCACAAATAACTGACTGAACTGTGTAATATCACAGGACTCAGTGAATTTCTAGGGTCGATCTTTGCTTCAAGAAGGCATTCTATCAAAGAACCTCTAAGCACAAATATAGCTCAGGTGAAAACCGAACTCCGTTAATGGAGTTCAGTTATTGCTCAGATAAATAATATTAACTCTACAAGAGAAAGATAAAATTTCACATTGTTCAGATGCATGTAAAAAACAGGAAGTTCTAAAACGTGGTGTCAAATTGACTTTTTTTGGTTGAAAAATCCCTGCGCTGTTGGTTCTTGAAACGTTTGCCATTTTGTACAGTCTGCATCAAGTCTTGGAAAGTTTCGGAAAGATTAGTTGATTGGCTGAGAAACCAGCCACCATGACGAAACAGTGACAAGTATTTTGTAAGTCTGGAAAAGGTAAATAGCACCATAGTCACTAAGGGCAAGCCGGAAGGTAAAAGGGGAGCCGCAGGGCACAAAGTTCATATCGGCACTCGAGTGCTGTGACTTGCAACAAAACTGCTGATCCTTCAAAGCTGGTTTGGTTTTGGTCTTCATTCTCCCCTGTCATAGTCTGGCTGTGTGCAGCTTATGCAGACATAGTCCTCCTTCTCTGCTTGCTCAGCAGACACTCCTACACAGATCTGGTGGAACCACTGATTACAGCTGCCGTCGCATTGGACCCAGTTTACCTGAGGAGGACATGAGAGGGGAACAAGGAAGTCATTATGTTGTTACATCTCACAAACTCATCATGGGATTATCAGACAGCAGACTGGAATTCTTGTGGGCTACTAAATATTTGGCCATCACCCATCTGACCCGCTTTCCTTTGAAAGTGGTCGTCTGTTAGTTTAGAAACATTTAACAGTCCGCTCAACAGGAATTACAGATTTTGCTGAGAAATTTGACCCTGCATCTGCCAAATGCTCATTTAAACTACAACAGTATTGGTGACGGAGCCATCGAATCAATATCAAAACTGATCGGCAGCGATGTCATTGAAGAAATCCTATGTGCCTTTGACCTTCGCTTTAAGCCCGTCCCCTTGAGGAGAGGGAACTATATTGATCTGTTGTTCATCTACATCTGTAAAACAAATCACTTACAGTTTATCCTCTTTACCACAGCAGATACAAAAATAAACAAACCCAATAGAGATACTGAACAAGTTTGTGATTTTCTTGACTGAGGTCATTAAGAACATAAGAAAATCGGTTTAAATTCAATACAGTAGAAAGGTAGAAAGGTATAACACGAACCTCATCGCCCTCTGGCTCCCTGCACCACGGTGCAGCGCACAGCGAGAAGTCCTCTTCTGAATCGGAGGGGACGGGGTCGGACAGTGTGTTGGTGGGAGAGCAAGTCCTCTTGGCTTCTTGGCTCTTCTCTTTGCTCTTCTTGGACTTCTTTTTGCGAGACTTCTTGGCCTTGTCCTTGTGCTGAGAATCGGAGCTTTCCTTGCGTCGCTTGGTCCGTTTGCTCTGACCGTTCACCGTTTCCTTTCCTTTGAGACTCGAAATTCCATTCTGAATTTTTAAAACACAAACACAAACAGCACATTTTCAAGATGGATGAATTCAACAGTACTGATACACATGAGGTGATGATTATGTAAAGTGTATGGATGGGAAACATGATCTGTGAACTCGCTGAAATCACCGTTACCTGGATGTGCTGGGGGCTCCCTCTCTGAGACTGGTGGTGCTCTTGGTCCTGTTCGGTGCCGTTCCCACAGGGGGCACTGTTGGCAGGCGGGGGGGCCAGTTTGTGGAGCAAGGATCTGTACAGCTGCTCCGTCTCGGGCAGCGTGACCTGCAGCAGGAACCCCTCCACCATCAGCTCCTCCAGCTCAGGACCTAGTCCTACGACAAATAAGACGAGCAGTGGCGGTTTCAGAAGTAAATCGATGACAGCGAATGCGACGCTCCGACGCTTCAAATCTCTGACACTCACCCTGGAGCGGAACGGAAAGGTGCTCGATATAAAAAGATGAACCGTTTATTTCCTGAGTCAGATGGGAAGATATCCTGGGCCAATGTCTCCCCTGCAACAATGTAATAAACAAAAATAACAATGAATGATTGAAAATGCTGAATGCGTCTATTAATGACAGTTTTAATGACGTTAGCTAGACGCCGTTATAAAGCAAACATCCCTCCTGAGGGTGAATGACAACAATAAGGCTCGGAGGCGTGAGAAAACAATAGCTGAATTGAAGTGCAACATACTTTCCCACTGGCCGTCTTTGACTCTTCCTCCAGCATTCCCTCCGTGCACGCCTGCTGGACTCTGGGCTGCCAGCGCACCGTCCGCTCAATGAGGAAGCGGAGGGCGTCCCCCTCTGGCAGCCGCACCCGGATCCT